>BMAO01018376.1:0-27780 GCA_019973975.1 Trichonephila clavata | reverse complement strand
AATTTTTTTTATTGCCGGAAATGTGAAGAATCCGGCAAACACGTTGCAGATGCCCGTAAGGGAATAATCGCAAAATGTGGCAATGCTCATGTGTCTGTGGAAGCAGATATTGCAAACCAAAATGCCGCAAATTAAGTGCCTGGCGTATTTCGGGGTGTGGAATCTGTTTTTAAAGTCGGTTTCTAAAAACAAAAGTAACATTCCAGATAAAGCGACCGTATTTAAGACACACCATAACAGGGGCTTACATTAAAAGCCTTGAATCGTGAAAACTTGTTACCCTGGCGTACTTTAAAAATGGATAATCCGAATCTGATATCTAATCTGATAAATAACTGTAACTTTGCCGGATAATTCAGACCGACCATTTATTACGCAAACCGTGGCAGAAGCTTACTCTTAAATGTCTTGGTGCGGGACAAATCCGTTTCTGATGTAATTCGGGATGTTGAACAAGAGTTTGAAATCGAATTTTTGAAATTCCTCTAACTTTGCCAGATAATGCCGGTCGACCCTAATGCCTCTTGCAGGGACTGAACGTGCCGGCTCAGAATCACAAAAGTAATCTCCAGTTGCATCTAGGGGCTGGAAAGGATAATTTGAAATCATATTTTAGAAACTCCACTACACATGACGGATATTGTCAAAATTTATAGAAAAGGCATATGATTCGAGTTTCGCGTCCGAATTTTCATTTTCTTTTTCAATTGAACTTGCTCGAACTGGGGAGCATCAAAAGTCAGCTCCGTGCACATTTCGGAGTGTGAAATGAGAATCTGAAATTGAATTTTAGGAGTTTCAATAACTTTTGGATTTGCCGGATAATGCCAGTCGACCGTATTTTAGATACACTGTAGCAGGGGCTTGCCTTAAAAGCCTTGAATCGTGAAAACTTGGTTCCTGGTGTACTTCAAAAAGGATAATCCGAATCTGATATTCAATCCAAGAAATAACAGTAACTTTGCCGTATAATTCAGAATGACCGTCTTTTACGCAAACCGGGGCAGAGGCTCACTCTTAAAGTGTCGGCGTGGGAAAAGTGTATTCATGGTGTGATTTGAGATGGTTTAAGGGAGTCTGAAATAGAAATATAGAAATTCCTGTATTTTTGCCAGATATTGCCGGGGGATCGGAATATTCTCGGACAGCAGTACCGCCCTAACTTGCCGAAGTAGAGACGCAAAAAGTGGGCCTTTATTGTATTTTGGAACTGCCGATCCGAATATATATTCTCAATCCAATTGAAGATAATCTCATATCTACGTCAAAGAATGCCAGACGAAAGTATTTTGCACGAACTGTGGAAAAGGCTTGCTTTAAAATCTTGAGGAGAGAAATGCTTTCCTGGTGTTTTTCTGGATGGGAAACAAGAATAATCTGAAATCGGATCTCAGAAATTCCCGTAACTTTGCCGGATAATGCCGGCCAACTGTAATGTCCCCTTCAAAGACTAAACACACAGGGGCATCGAAAGTGGGCACCGAGCGCTTTTCGGGGAGGGAACGAGAATCTGGATACGGATTTCAAAAGCTTCTGTAAATTTTCTGGATATTGCTGGAATGAAGTCAAATGGCTTTGCGTTCGATTTCCACCTCCTGATTTTTATTCCCTATAACAACTAAACTTTCAGCTGCAGTCATGCGAAAATATGATTATGATAGGAATTTGCATCTTCGGGCATTGTTGTCACTTTGTTAGATGGTAGAAAAACTGCATATTCTGCTTCAGCTGCCATTGGACATTCATAAAATACAAGATGCAATGTGTACCATTGAAAAAAAGAGTGGATTGGCTACAGTATTGCAAAAAAATTTAATCATGATCAGGGATAAGTGTACCATGACCCATAAACATTAACTCAAAGCATTATATAGAGCTTTGCAAGATTTAAATGGCAGCGAGAGAATATTCGGTCGGCTGGCTGTTGTATTGCTGTCTGATGATTTTCGACAGACATTAACAGCCATTACACATTCTACTTTTGCTCACGAGATTAACGCCTGTTTAAAACATCGTTTTATGGTGAAACGTGGAAACACTTCGACTGACCACGCCAGTACCATTTGCAAGATGATCAATCTGAGCAAATATTTCCTAACCAACTACTGAATATTGGAAACGGTGTAGTAGAACTTCATCCCAATACATAATGCATGAAATAACCAGACGATTTCTGTAATGCTCTTTAGGCAAAAGGAACGGTGTGATTGAGAGTGTCTTTCCGAATATACTGCATAATAATCTACATAATTATTGTCTCTGTAATCCCGTTACTTAATCCAAAAAAATATTGATATTGTGATGAAATAAACTTCCAGACACAGGTTGTTGTCAGTTGACCCAACGCCTTTTAAACCAATCACAGTATTGTTGATGAAAACAAAACCGTAAATTTTCCAACCGAGTTTTTGAATTCACTATATGTATCAGGAATGTCACCACATAATCTTTGTTGGTTCCCTGGTTATTATTTGCGTAACTTAAATTCACCTAGATAATGCAACGGTGCACGTTTGATCGTGAAAAGAATTATACCGGGAACTTCTTGTGAAGCAAACATTTGACCGTAATATTTAAACAAAAATTCGGTTCTGCTACTACGGAACTGTTGCCACGTATTCCACTCATACCGTCAGAATCTCTTAATACCATTCAAAAGGCTTTCATTCCCGAATCGTTTGGCTTTCGCGATGACCATAAAGGAATCTGAAACCCGAACAATATTCATTTGATACTTGGACATAGAAAATCCATGTTTCTCGAGTGGACAACTAGATGCTACATGCTCACGTGTGCGGAAACTGTTGAATCTGTTTGAGTTAGCAAAATACGGGTTACCGAAAAAATAGTGTGCACCGATTAGCGATTAGTTGTATAAAATTATTGGTTGTTATACTTTAAAATGATAAAAATAATTTTGAAATTGCAAAGAATCAACGTTATTCACCACATTATAAAATTAAATCTTCATATGTTGTAACTTAACGACTTCGTTAGTAATTCATGCATTATACTACATTCAAATAGGAGATGAATGAAATGCAAAATTAAAATAATTTGTTGTTTTATACTTTATATTTCAAACCTCCAAAATTATAAGCGAAGATTAATTTGACGGCATTGAATAGCTTAGGATAATATTGAACTAACGTTTTTTAAACAAAGCCACAGCAACGCGTGATTAAGGTAAAAGCTTACCTCTTTGTTTCCAGCTAGCCTCGAAGTCGTTCGGGACCGAGCAAACCTATTCCTTTAATCCAATGATTTAAGCATACTCGTAATCAATGATGAGTCTCTGTATTACTAAACAAAATTTAATAGCCATTTAATTACATGTTACGGATAATAGAAAAAAGCTTTGAGAATAATTGAATTACAGCAGGAGATTTTGAGAGCGTTCCAATTTTACATTATCTGCGATACAAAGGTAAACATACACAGTCGCAGCTTACAGTTAAGTTAGCGGTTTTGCTGGAAGTCCAACCGTAAAACCTGAGCAATGAAAGCATTTAAACCACTGCACAGTAGAGCCAATGAAAATGGCTCGTATGTATTGAATACTTATTTCAGAGTTGAATTTTCTGTGGTCAGAGATTGTGTATATTTTTCTGGAACCTTGCTAAACGATATTTTGAAACAGTTGCCGAATTTTCTTTCCAACGTAAAAAATTAATTATGCTCAATAACGGCAAATCCCCCCCCCCCCCAATAAACTCTGAGTTTTTATGCATGTCATTATTTGTTTGAATAATATTTTCAAAATGAGAACAGTAAAACCCGCTGCTCATATATTTCCCTTTCTATGTCGGGATCTTCAAATACTATTGTCGCATCAACAGAAAATATGCTTATACTTGTCTAAATAATTCATCAGATTTTTCTATCCTTTTAAATAAAATTTATCCCCTGGCAAATTGCTGCTTTTGTACTTATCTTTAATATTTGTCTTGTATACTTCAGAACATTTGCCCCATAAATTATCAAAAAGTTCATCACCATGTAAATCTTTCATTTTTTTCCATAATACAGATTTCATTTAATAATTCACTAACTTCCTCTCACGTAAGACTGTCCATTAAAATAGTTATATAGTTACAAAACAAAACCAAAAAGGGGTATCTTAAAAATTTGCCTAAGAAGGTAAAAGAACTTATGCGCAAAACTTGCATTCGTTCATTTTCTGTTAATTTTGACAGTAAAAAGTGAAGAGCATCATTGTAGTGGGTGGGTGGCCGCATTTTAAGATTATATGGGCAAATCGAAGTTTCAATGGGTCCTAATGCAAGAACATGTACATGATTGCTCAAGACCAATTCATATTCATTGGGTGATAAGAAATTCAGAAAATATTCGATTCCCAATTTGCTACCATGGACTAGAGTAAACATAAATGCAAATTTGATGAGGTGATTATCTAAGAATCCTTGTCTAAATATACTATATCTCAAAATTCAATTGCTGAAGGTAGAAAAATTATCTGACAGGCGATGGGTCCAATAACTTACCAATTCTCTATTTCTGTCTAATTTCATAAATTTTTTTCTTTATACATCTGATATTAAATTAAAAAAATTCGGAAGAATTTCCTCGAAGCAATCATGACAAGCTAAGCTGTATTTCAAGGCAATGTCGATTCTTTCATCTTGAACAAGTAATTCTCCGTGTTGTTTTGTGTCTACAGTTCCATAAGGAGTCCAATAAGGGACTGGAATAGTCCAAGTTGACAGTGTTGAATTCGGGGGTAAAATTATAAAATGTCTTTATTGTCCTTATTCGACGGAATATTGGAGATACAAGAGCTGTCATGTTTCGTACCAATTCCTTAGGAATACTTTCCATGCTTTTAACGATTTTAGTTACATGCATTTTAGTTTCTTCCCATAATGTATGAGCTTCGCAAACATTGCTCAGACACCTATTAATAGATTGAGTAATATCACTCCTGTTCCCTATAGTAGTCACAATGCAAGAGCTAGTTAAGAAACGAAGAGATGGTATGGCATTGAAATCTTCAATCGATATCATCTCTAACGCCAAATGCAAAATATAGGTAATCCTTACGAGTTTTTTTTCTTTAGTAAATTAATATGCGTAGAATAACTGAATGAGCATAGGTGTTTCAGTTGCTACTTATCGGACACTGAAATTTGTAAAAATGATTTCACTCTTGAAAATTAGCTAAATAGTAAGTAACTATTAGAAAGCCCAAGTACATGGCCGTAAACGAATAGGTAGAATAGGCGCACTTATATAAAATAAGGTAGTAGACACAATTACAGTTACATATTCGAGTTGAAGAAATAATACTTGTAAGAGTCACAGCAATCATAGTGTAGTCGAAGTGTGTAATCTTCGATTTTACCGCTTCTAATTCTAAAACATAGTTATGATTGACTGTTGTAATTTCAGTTCAATTCAGTTCAGTACAGTGATACCACTGTACATCTGGAGTCCTGGCTAGCAACTTATGCTCCGAGATGATTATTTGCATTATTTTCTTCAAATAGGACGTAGGGATAGGTCTTGATTATTTTGTACAAATGTAAGCTTTGTTAAATTATGCTTCAACTGTGGTTGGTGAAACTAGAGTATTTTGAATCTATTACTTGATATTTTAGAATCCGTCGTAGTCTCTCACTACCCCTATGATTATTAACTCCCCTTCGCGTATTATCTAAATCTGAATATGTTCGATCCATAATTAATTAAAACTTAATTAATAAATCAATCTTATTTATTGACTTTTCTTAATAGAGAAATACACAAATATTATTCAAACTATAAGATCAACAAATTACAGTGGAGTGCGAGAAGAATCTGATTATGAACGACGGAATACTAACTGAAACCATGGAGAATAACGCATACAATCAAACTACGCATTTATATCTAATTTATGAAAATAACTGACCTGATACCCTTTTCTTAAGGCAGGTTTCCCTAATTCTGGATTGCTTTAAGGAGCGGCTTCAATCCTAGCTATTTTTCAGTTCCGTCCCGTCCCGAACCGAATTAATGAATACTTTTCAATAGTCTTCTCCCGACGAATATATTTCCACTAGATAAACTAATCTCTCAAAATCACCCTCTTAATCAACCTCATTCTCTTCATTTCATTTCTTCCTTTTATATCTTTTTCGAACTCGCTAAACCCGAAACTATCTTGTTTGCATAAGTCACACTTTTGGCTCTTGGAAGATTGGTTGATATAAATAAAATCTTTAAAGATGTAAGAGAAGGTTAGTGAAACGCGTAAGCACCCGTCACAACCCCGTGAAAAAAAGCGTGACTTATTGAAGGTCTAAACGACCTACAAGAACTCGCTTAATTTACCTAACGTCTGAAAAACATTGAACCTACACAAAATTTTAACTACTCTAGAATGCCTAAAAATATTGAACTTGTAGAAAATTAACTCACGAACTTTAGAATGCCTGAAAATACTGAACTTGTAGAAAGTCTTAACTCACGAACTTTAGAATGCTTGAAAACACTGAATTTGCAGAAAATTTTAACTCTCGAAGTTAGAAACTTTAATTAAACTAGCACACAGAAATGACTACTCAAAGGGGTACTCCACTCTAATTTATTGATCGTGTACATCATTTCCCTACAGTGCATCCCATTCGGGCGAAGATCAGGGGAAAACCTTTCCAGGAAAAAACCCTGATCATGCACTTTACTTAAGTGCTAATAAATATAAAATTTTACATTAATATCTTCTCACGACATCAAAGTTTTCATCGCATCACTATGTTCAGGGACTGCTGCCCTGAAAGGAAACCTTGTCAAATTTTTCTAAAACATGACATTAAATGCACAGAACTTTTATACAACCTCCTTAGTGACATAACATATGGCATACATTATATTATATATATATAGTTTCATAACAAAATAACCTTTATCTGGTTTCATTTTCAAAAAATTCCCAATCAATCGCGCTGCGCTGTTAATGTTTTTTGTTAGTATTCCTAATTACGCCACGCCCAGAAACCAGACACTACTTATACATCTTCATAATTACACAGAAAAATATATACATTTTTACATAGAATATATTACAACAAACAACACAAGTAATCTCACATATAAAGCTTCGTCCTTAATGTGTAGCAAAACAATTGCAATTCAACAAGTGTTTTTCCACAATTTGGAAAAAAATTAAATACAAAAGCTTTTTCAACCGATATGAAAATACACACAACGCAGCAACTTTTGTAGGTTAATTTTACAAAAAAAAAATAGACTAGCCCACATAGAAAATACTCCGAACTGTCTGTCAGAGGAAAAATAAACAAATTAGAATTATACAACCTGGCTAGTCTTTAGATCCAATCTGCATAGGCTATGTCTCCAACCATGGCCTCTGTGCTGGATGACCTTGTCCTAGGGTTGTCCTCTCTGTGCTCCCACCTTCTGGGTCTCCTCTTCCATTGAGTCCGTTGAAGTTGATAAGCTCCTGCTGAGGCGTTCTTTTGGGTTGTCAGATTTGGAACTTGGCTGTTGTCCACTCGACATCGGCTCCGAAGGTTGTATGGACAGCTCCTTTCCTGATGATGTCTGTTGTATTTGAATCTGTGGGATGGTCCTGGAATTGCTCTTTCAGAATTATTTTCTTCCACCTTTCTATACCGCTTTCTGGAGAGACGAGACGGCATTGACGAGGACAAATTTTCTTTGTCTCGGGATACCTGGCCCTCTGGTCTCTTCTTCTTTTGTATATTATCTATCCAAGAGTCTGGTCTTCCTCTTTTCTCTCTCTCAGTCCAATACGGTTTTTTCTTCCTGAAATTATACACATCACCCCCGAAGAAACAGCAGACACCGTTCGTCCACGTTTTTTTCTCACCTCCACTCCATCGCGTCTATTCGTAACTATATCTCTACTACCTTCTAAATTTCCTGATTTCGATCCTCTACGACAACCCTCATCACTCTCCGATTGCACCAATCTCGACTGCCCATCATCCGACCTGACTGATGCCACTGCACCATGATCACTACTACTGGCACTTTCCGACTCGGCAACACTGTCTTCTCTTTGATGGTAAATTCTCACCTGGTCCACATTAACAGTTATTCTTTTACCAAATTTTAATATTACTAAATTATTATTATTTTTTACACTCAGAACTTTATATGGGCCCTCAAACTTTGGCATAAATTTACCCACTATTTCTTACTTGCCGAACTTAACGGGTGAGTTTGAACTAATACTGGATCATCAACTTTCACTTTACTTTCACGCCTCTTTTTATTATAATATTTCGCCCACTTCTCGTGCTGGCGCTTTGTATGAATTCTAGCTTCCTCAAACAACCTTTCTATGTTCCCACAAACTAAATCTGATCCATCAGTTACCAATACTAATTTTTGAAAAGCGTGATTAAATTTCGACCTAAAAATAATTCCGCCGGTGTTTTACCCGTTGTCTCACGTACTGCTGTCCTAATAGCGTATCCGAACTCTTGCAGAAATTGGTCCCAGTTAGTGTGATTATCCGCGACAAAACTCGAAATCTCATTTTTAAAAGAGTACGATTAACTCTTTCTGTTTGATTAGCTTGTGGACGATATACCACAGTTTTAACGTGTTTTATGTTCAACCTGCGACATACTTGCTCAAAAACTTCGGATATCATTTGGGGCCGTTGTCGGTGACTAACTTAACAGGAGCTCCATAACGCGAAATATAATTCTCAAAAAATGCATTGGCAATTGCTTTAGCCGAAGCTTTCCTTAAGGGAACTATTTCAACCCATTTAGAAAAATTATCTGTAATTACTAAAATAAATTTATAGCGTTCTGGACTAGTTGCAGGGTATGGGCCTAACAAATCTAAAGATACGATTTCATTCGGAAAATTCGTTACTATCGGAATTAATTGACCAGCTGGTAATCCGTTTTTATAATTGACTTTTTGGCATTGATCTCAGGTTGCTACATATTTATAAATGTATTTCCTCATGTACGGGAAATAACACGCGTCTTTTATTTTTAAGTAGGTTTTCTTTTTGCCTAAATGTCCTGCCATCGGCGAGTCATGGAATTCTCGCATAACATCTTTACGTAATGTTTTAGGTATAAATACTCTTAATTCACCTAGCGTGGTTGTATATTTTGCATAATACAGCAATCCGTTGATGATTTTAAAGTCTCGGGACCAATTTCTACAGACTGACTCATTAATGGAACTATCGTCCGGATTTTCTAGATAACGTACGATGTGACCCAACTCCGGATCATTTCTCTGTTCCTCTCTCAACTGTTCTCTTGACGATAATACTAACGATCTAATCACCGCACAAGACACCTTTGGTTCTTCATTACTTTATATTGGGTTTCTAGACAACATATCAGCCACTAAATTTTGCGTACCTGGGCGATGTTCCCATTCTACATTAAAATTCGCCAACTTTTGTTTTTGCCCTGCATTTAACTTAATCTTTAATAAATCTATCCGTACCGGTTCGTCCGAAATTGCCAATTTCTCAATTTGCGAATCCGGAATGATTAACGATTTTTTAACAAAATCAAAACTGATCCTGGCATGTGACATAAAATCAATACCTATGATGCATGGATCTTGCATCTCAGCAATCACATGAAATTTCCACAACTTCGAAAATTCTCTTATTTTAATTCTTAACTCAACTGTGCCTAAATTTCTGCATTGTGACCCTTGAGCTGTAACTACTTCAGCTAACGATTTCTTAATAGGACAAAAAGAAAAATATGATCGGTATGTTTTTTCTGAAATAAATGACTTTTCCGCACCTGTATCCCAGAGAGCTTTTATAAACGTGTCATGTAAAAGAATCGGCACATACGGAAGATCAACTGGTGATAATCGTAATGAATTAAGTTTAATTCTATTAGGAGGATTTGACTTAACTAGCGATCGTTTACCTCCCGCAACACGATCGCTTAGAAGTTTAAATTGGCATTTCTTTGCCTTTCGCTGTTGCCATCAACACGCCTCCAATTCTGCTTTGCTGAATCATCATTAGGACCCTTCCTAACCACCATCCTACGGTTCTGATACCGGTCTGTTCGCTGATTTGGCTGATTGTAGCGATTTCCTCCCTCGAATCCTTGATTTTGATAATTACGACGAGAAAAATTATTCGCACCCCTGCCTAGTTCTCTTTGATCATTTTGACTATTTCCGACCCCAGTATATCTCCAATTTCTATTATTCCTTCTCTCCTCAGGATTCCTCCTCATATCCCAACTTCGTCTAGCAAAATTATTACTCGAACCCCGGTTTTCCCTCCAGCTATGACGCTCCTCATACCGATCTACCAACTCTACCAACTGAGCTTTCGTTGTGGGGTTTCGAACTTCTAAATAATCCATTATTTGGGGTTCTTGTCGCATTACTATGTGATCGACCAATATTATCTCATCATAATTCAAATCTAAAGCCTTATGAATTTTTAATAGCTGAAAAATAAAGTCTGACGGGGCTTGACCTCTGCGTTGTTTCGATGGAAAAAACTGAGCCCCTAACTCTGATTTATTCCGTATTACAGGAAAACTATCTGACAATTTCTTTTTAAGCGTTGCAAATGCAGTCGCTTCTTCATTTACACCTTCGAACCCTATAACGTCAAAACAGTCTAACGCTCTCCCAATTAAATGACCTTTTAAATACGCACATGATAGATTCGCCGGTATTTCGTAGTAGGCTATGTTGTCGTCTATATTAGAAATAAACTCCGACACATTTTCTTTACCCGAAAAAAATAATTCCGGCAAAACTCTAAATCCTGCACTTGCTCTTAATTCCGGTATTTCGGTTGGGCGCCAGTGTCGTAGTCTCTCACTACCCCTATGATTATTAACTCCCCTTCGCGTATTATCTAAATCTGAATATGTTCGATCCATAATTAATTACAACTAAATTAATAAATCAATCTTATTTATTGACTTTTCTTAATAGAGAAATACACAAATATTATTCAAACTATAAGATCAACAAATTACAGTGGAGTGCGAGAAGAATCTGATTATGAACGACGGAATACTAACTGAAACCACGGAGAATAACGCATACAATCAAACTACGCATTTATATCTAATTTATGAAAATAACTGACCTGATACCCTTTTCTTAAGGCAGGTTTCTCTAATTCTGGATTGCTTTAAGGAGCGGCTTCAATCCTAGCTATTTTTCAGTTCCGTCCCGAACCGAATTAATGAATACTTTTCAATAGTCTTCTCCCGACGAATATATTTCCACTAGATAAACTAATCTCTCAAAATCACCCTCTTAATCAACCTCATTCTCTTCATTTCATTTCTTCCTTTTATATCTTTTTCGAACTCGCTAAACCCGAAACTATCTTGTTTGCATAAGTCACACTTTTAGCTCTCGGAAGATTGGTTGATATAAATAAAATCTTTAAAGATGTGAGAGAAGATTAGTGAAACGCGTAAGCACCCGTCACAAATCTATTGGTTGTTTTTAAAAATTCTTCCACTTTTTCAATATGCTCTATTGTATCACAATTCGCTATTGATGAATAAGACCATTCACTATGATTAGAGATAAAAATTTTCAATATTTTACGTTGCGATTGATATTTGTTGCAGGTTAAAATAAAATGTTCACTAGTTTCTGGTACATGGCAATCTGAACATAATGGAGAATCTGTTTGTTTAAAAAGAAAATAAATATCATTTAATGGTAATTTCTTTGCCCGTAGCTTATTAATTAAAACTTCTGTATTTCTATTTTTTGCTGCCTGTCTTTTCCATTTTTTAAGATGAGAAATATAACTATAATTTTTATGTCTCTTGCTCTTTTTCCATATTTCTTCGTTGTCGCTTTTGTGTTGATTTTTGAAAAAAGTATGTAGATCTTCCAAAGTAATCCAAGGAATAATATTCCAAGGATCTGGAGAGGTTTTAGCTAATTTATCTAATTCATTAATTTCTATTCCCTTGTGAGCTGGTACCCAAATGAATGTAATTGATTGAGCTATTTGGAGACACTCGTGTAATGTTGAATTTAAATTTAATATTATCGCGTACTGGATTTTCTATTAATATTAAGGATACTTTTTAGAACTGATAAGCTGTCCGTCAGGATGACATAGTTTTCTGTTTCTGAAACTCAATTTTTAACGCAGTCCATATGGTGATAGCTTCCGCTGTAAAAATGGAAATCATTTTTTTCAGTATGTAGTTTTGTATAACTTTTTTCTTGGGGATTAAAATTCCTATTGATGTTTGATTAGTATTTTTAGAACCATCTGTTGCAATTATAATACTGTTATTAAAGTTTGACTGAATATAATCATTAAACATATTTTGCACAATAATATCTGGAAGATTTCTGTTTTGAAAAGGGAGTTCATGAGTATAGATGTTTATTTTGTGATTTTCATAGATTGGAGGAGGAGGGGTCCACTGAAGAATATCTACTTTAGAAATACATAGTTCTTGGAGCAGGTTGATTGACTTTTGAAAAATACTGATTTCTTTTTCTCTATGTCTATAAAAATTATGATTTATATCCCAAAATAATCTTGCATTTGGTGACCAGTCTTTTAATGCTATTTGTTTAATAATAAATTTTTGACAAAGGAAATTATGTCGATTATTGATACTGCCATTCATAGATTCCGCTCTTAGTACGTCTATCGGAGTATTTCCTGGGAGACCTAGGGCTAAACGTAATGCAGCATTGTAAATTGGTTCTAGTTTCTGTCTATTGCTATTGCTTGAAAAGGAAAAAAGTTGACTTCCATAGTCAAAAATAGATCGGATTGTGGCATTAATAATATTTAAAAGAGTTTCACAGTTCTTGTTCCTATTTTAGGGGACGATAATGCTTTGATTGCATTTAAATATTTAAAACCTTTCTGTCGGAGGTAAATAATATGATTTTTCCAAGTGATATTGGGGTCGAAGATTATACCTAGGATTTTAAGACACTTTACTTCGGGAATAGGTTTATCACAAATTTTAAGTATAGGAGATATTGTACTTCTTTTTCTGGAAAAGTTGATTAAACTGCTTTTTTCTAGAGAGGTGGACAAATTCCATTTTTTACACCAGGCTGAAATATTATTTAAAGATACTTGTAATTCGTCTATTGTTTTGTTCCAATTTGTGCCGCTATTATATAAGAATATGTCGTCTGCATAGACTAGAAGATGGCTGTCATGTTGGATTTCAAAAATGTCTGCCATATAAATCATAAATAGGAAAGGGCTCAAGATGCAACCCTGAGGTTCACCATAATTGTTTTTGCTGATTTTCGAAAAATTGTTCCGCCATTTAATTTGAATTGTTCTTTGATGTAAGAAATTTTGAACCCATCGTAGCAATTGACCTGAATATAAAACTTTTTTTAATTTAGAAATTAGACCACTTGGCCACACTGAATCATATATGCTGATTTAATATCTAATGCTACTAGAATAAAGTATTCCTTACGTTCTCTAGCCAGTATGATATGCTGTAGTTGAAGAATCGTATTAATACTGCTTCTGTGGGGGTAAAAGCCATGATGATTTACGTGAAAAATTTTATTTTGAAAGCTGAAATCTAACATTCTGTGTAGGATCATTCTTTCTATTAATTTGGCAACTATTGAGGTAAGTGAAATTGGGCGATATGACGCTATTTCCTTGGGATTTTTGTGAGGTTTTATGAATGGGGGGGGGGTGTAAAATAATTGCGTGAGTCCAATCTTTTGGAATTTGATTAGAAGACCAACTGTCATTAAAGGATTTCAGGAGAAGATTTATTGCTTTGATGGGAGGTGGTTGATTGTTTGGAGAGAAATTTTATCATGCCCAGGACTGCTGTTTTTTGATGAGATATTGCTATTTTTTAATTCTTTTGAAGAGAATGGTTTATTAATATCTTGGGTATTGTCCGGAATAAAAATATTTTGGATGCTATTATTGTTTTGTTTGCGTAATATTTTAAAAAAACAATTTGCTTGGGATTGTTCGTTTGTTAGTATGATTCCATTATTCTCAATAATGTTAAATGTGAAGAATAGTTCGAAATTGTTCTATTTTTGATTATCCGTATTATTTTAAAAAGAATTTTAGGAGAAGAGATTTTTTCACATGTCTTGTGTCAAAAGTTTTCTTTACAGGTTTTTATAGTTCGCTTAAGTTTTGCACTTATTTCTTTATATTTTATCCAGTCTTCTTCTTTAAAGTATTTTCTTGTTTTCTTAAGGAGTTTTCTTTTTTTTTTTTGCTCTTAAAAACCTGCATGCTGCTGTCCACCATGGAGCTCTTGAATTGATCTGTTTTATTTCTGATTCCTGAGATAAGATTTGGGCTTTTCTAATTTTTTGTATAATATATTTATATTTTCATTTAAATTTAGCTTTTGTTGAATAAGATTAATAAATTTGTTCCAAATTGTTTTTTGTCTAAAATTATTTGTTGTTGAGCTGCTCTTTTGTAATTAATAATAATAGGGAAATGGTCACACACTTCCAAAATTATCGGTACTTGTGGACCACGTCATATCGTAATTTAAATTTATAGATGATAATGAAAGATCTATAGATTTAAAAATTCCCGATGAATGGAGATAAGTTGGGCTTTTATCGTTTAATAAAATTAAGTCATTTTTTCGATAATCCAATCAAAATTTTTTCCCCCACACGTATTTGAATTGTTTGAACCCCATATTTCTTGAGATGCGTTGAAATTTCCCAATATTAAGCTACGATTATCTATATATGATGCTATTTTTGATAAACTGTCGTCTTTAAAGTTACCCGGTGGGATGTAAATATTAAAAATTGTGATAGGAATTGCATCCATCTGAACTTTGACTATTAAAATTTCTAAGTCTTCGCTAATTTCTGAGAATATTTTTATTGCGCTAATATCTTTGTTTAAAACTACCATTAATCCTCCTCTTCTGATTTTTCTATCGATTCGGAATATATTCTTATTGGGAATTGGGAAATTATCATTAGGGTGTAGCCAAGTTTCTTGGATTATTAAAATGCTTGCTTTTTGAAAAATTGGCGTGAGTAGAATATCTGATCTTTTGTTTTTGATTCCACGTGCGTTCCATTGGATTATATTTATGATTTAAAGGGGGGGGATGTGCAATAGTACGAATTAGCTTAAATGATCAAAAAGAAAGCCGATTAAAAAAAATTTTTTTCTTCTGAGAATATAAGAAATTTTGTATATTTATCTAAATTTTACTTTGTTCTCCTATACTTTCTAAAGTAATTTCTCTCTTTTCTGATAAGTTTTTCAGTCTTTTTGCTTTTCCATTAATTTTTCTATTAATTCGAAAGTCGTCATTCTGTGAAACTGTTATATTGGATGCAATTTTTTTTAACGAAGATTCCATTGTGTTCATCAAGGATGAAAAATTTAAATTTATTTGATTTATCATTGCGTTTAGTTCTGTCGTAAAACGTTGTACAATTTGTTCCAATTTCATTTCAAATATGTTGTTATTTTCTTCTAATTTTAATGTTAATTCTTGGAATTTTTTTTCTAGAGTTTCTATTTTCTTAGTTTGCTTATTATAAGTGACGGCCGAGAAGGAGGTTTTTTTCTTTATAGAACTTTTCGACTGTTTCGTTTCTCGAGATTTGTTGCTTATTTTTAATTTTTAAGATTTCGACTTCCTCTTGATATTTTTTACAACTTTTATCATTAGCTTCATGATTTTCTCCACAACAGCTACATTTTTTTGTATTTATTTCTTTACATTCGTTTTCAGAATGGTTTAGTGAGCATACACGGCATTTAATTGAGCTTCTACAATATTTATTTATGTGACTAAATTTCCAACATTTAGTGCATTGTTTAAGTTTTTCAAAAAAAGGCTAGTTTTAAACATTTCAAATCCTATTGATACTCTTTCGGGGATCGTGCATCCTATTTGGGTTGCTTTAATTGTTTTGATTGGTTTGTATCCAGATTCTGTTTTTTTTTGTGAACCGTTGGATGTCCAAAATTGCGTGATTGTTATTTTCAAGTTCAGATTTTATGTCATCTATTGTGTATTCCGTGTCTATTCCCTGCAAAATGTAACTTGTACTTAGGCCAATAAAGGATAATCTAGAAATTATTTTACATCCATTAATTTCTTTAATTTTTAAAGCTTCTTTGGCGGTCACGCAGCTATTTGTTTTGATTATGATTTCTGAATTTCTTGTTTTGCTAATGTTCTGAATACTTTTCTTGATTGTGAAATTTTTCATTATTAATTCCTTTAATTTAAGTGGATTACCACTCTGAAAATTATTTTCCGATTTTAAGAAAATTGTATTATTTGGGGTAGTATTTAAATCCAACCTTTCCAAATTAACTGATATGGAATTGTTGGTCAGGTAGAACCAACAATTCCATAACAGTTAATTTACATCTATATTTATTTAATGTTAAGTCTGTACTGGTAGTCTCCAACTCCATATTATTTTCTGGGTGAGAAAAATCACCCATTTTTTCTACCCTACTCCAACACTATTTTATATTAATACACTAACTTGTGTAAGATTTAAAATTAAGAAAAATTTCTCCAAAGTCAGATGAAAAGTTATACCAAATAACTTTCAAAAAAGAAGAAAAAACTTAATGAGGAACGATCTCACCAATTCGGATCCGCTTGAAAAAGTTGTCAATCAAACCATTCAACCTTCTCACTGTTATAATAGTGGATAACCACATAATCTTAAGCAACGGTCGTCATGTGACAAGAATGACACATTATCCTTCACCCTAATTTCCTAACTTTCACGTTATACCACCGTTAGGACTTTCAGTCACGACAGTGTTAATATGAATCACCCCATCACAATACGGTAGGTTTTAAGTGGCATTAGAATTCGAAATTATGACAGGCTGGCCACCAAATCATGACCATGACCATCGGGGTGGAGTGAGTGAGTGAATATTTATGCGTTACTTAGCTACGCTACTCGAGGGCTATTGGAATTGGACCTCGTAATTTCGAACCACTGTAGAGTGACCAGGATGGCACATGAGCCAGCACCCCTCTGTCCTAATCACACAATGGGGAGGACATTTGAGCTCTGGGCAGATTCAACATCGCTCGCCTACAAGGCTAGTGTAAGCTAACCACAAGTCTGTTACTGTGACCACTAACGACGGGCCGAAAAGTGAGTGACTCTTTATTATTGCACTATAAAACAATATGAAGACTACTGACAACGGACCTAGTTATATTGTACTTCGCTCAGATAACGACGACGACATCTTAACTGATACCACATCTCCAAACTGCCACTACCAAACGCGAGGACTTTGAATCTCGACAGATTTAAGGTGCATCGGCACCTCTGTACTGTGGAACTTTAGTAGTCTAGTGCTTGATCTCATGACACGTTAGCCACGAGCTGCCGACTAGGTGGGGACTAGTGGAAGCATTTACGATACAAATTGATTGCACTGGTGATTTGATCAACATCAATTTCTCCATATATATCAGATAGACGCATTACGCGAAATGTTATAAACGGTTAACCAATCAACTCATAACTGGTGTTACATTTCAGCCGAGTCGCGTATTTAGACCTGATTTCACCCAAAATCTGCCTCTTAATGAGGTTAATTCATCACTAGAGGGCGTTACGATCGTTTGACCATCATCACGTGATTATCAACGGGCGATCAAGTAAATAATAATAGTTGATGGTATTACACTTGGGGCTGTGCGCTAACTTTCGAATTTGCTTACATTATTATTTTACATTCTATAAAATTTTTTTTAGTACTCTAAATTATTTTAATACATTTTCTAGAATTTTGCTTTTCGTATAGCTATTAAATATATTCATTGTCTAGGTTAAAGTTTTAGACTTAAACTTAGCTTATACTTTTGTTCTTTGACCTTGTGTGTTGTGTTTTTGTATACTTTCAGGCTTAGTAATTAGTTTGTCACCATATAATGTTTCAAAAATTATGGACCATTCAATTGAACAGTATCCTGTATACTTAAAAATTAAGTATTAAAGTATAGAACAGGGAGGGGGAAACTGCGCGAGAGATGTCAATTTTTTTTCCGACCGATATCGTTCGCCAAGTAATTTAATTTATCGATACGTGTTTTTAGCAACTGGAATCGATAGCCAAGCAACATAATTAAGCGACAGGTGTTCCGAGAATTTACAAATTATAATTTTGCAATAAATAAAGAGATATTAATTAGAAATTCAATATTATTTATGAAGTTATCAGCAATGAATAAAAATATAAATTATTTGTTTTTTTTTAAAGTTAAAGTAAAGAAAGGTTTTGTTATGTAGTAGTAGATGCAAATCCGAAAATGCCATCTAAATACTCAGTCTATTCAAACATGATTGAAACACAGGGCTAAGGTAACGGCTATACTTTTACGAGGAACCTTAGAGAAATCTGTATCATCCACTCAATCATAATAAGTAGAAAAAATTAGAATAATTTGCTGAAGTGTTACATAAGAAAACATAAAGCAGTCCACAATGAGTGCAGCGCAACAACGCTGGTGGAGGGGTAAGTGGGAAACCACTCATCCAGTTGATTCAGTTAATGACGTCACATCTCTGACAACCACACCCGTCCTTTAACCGGCTGCCGCATCTCGACGGAATGAGTGAGTGAGTGAGAGAATATTAACGTCGCACTGATTAGCAACCTTTGGCTTTTGGCAACGGTCCACGTAATTCTGAACCATGGTCAAGTGACGCGGACGACACCTGAGCTGGCATCCTCTTTCCTAACTACCACACCACACCTACGGGAGGACGTTTGAGCTCTCGACAGATTTAACGTGCATCTCTCCCCTACACGGCGGGTCTTCAGTGGTACTGGGATCGAAGTCGTCACTCGCTAGCCATGATCCGATACCTTGACCACTTGGCTACCACGGCCTCCGAGTTATTGTAGAAGACACCTGCTTAAGTGGGATATTTGGGATCACAATCTGTTATACATCGTATTCTTTAATTACCGTTTCTATGTAAACTAAAAGTATTAAGATGGAAGAAAAAGAAAAATTACAATGAATATCTGTGAGGATCGGTATTATTAATTATATCCTTTATATTTTGCTTTGTAAATGAAAGTAAAGAGTTTTATTGGCTTCTATCCATTTCCAAAATTGAACTAACCTCAAAATAATGTGACAAAAATAAAAAAAAAACGATTTGGGGCTGTTTTTTAGATTAAGCAACTTTTAGAGGACGGCGTCTGTGTGTGTGTCTGAAATTGATAATACAATTTTTACTATTTGTGAATTTTTAGATACATGTGTCTAAATAAAAGAGTTTCATATAATGGAACTTAAGTGTAATATATATATATATATATATTTATATATAGTTTTAAAATAAGATGCACCAAACAAACACTTTTAAAATAAAGTATATTTTAAGAACTCTATCGTTCAAATATAGCAATCAAGAACTCTTGAACTTTTCATTGATCATAATAAAAAATAAAAAAAACTAGAATTAAAAACACATGTTTTTATAAAAAGTACTTCAGAGCGTTAGTCATAAATTGGGTGAGTCATGGAGTTGGGAATATGTAAGGGAAGAGATGTGCTAAGGGCCGTTGCAGTAGCCGAATGTTCATGGTCACTTCCTTACGACCAACGTTGTCGAGTAGGAGATGCGAGTCCTGAAAATTCGTATCCCCTACTAAACACAATTCTGAAGCCGAGTTGAGACGATACTTCTTCAATTTTTCGACCCTGTAAGGCATGGCATGGTTTCGAAATTTGGAAGTAGGTAGCCGGTCAGGATTTCGTCCTTGTCACATGACCTTGAATCATGCTACAAAATAAAGCAACACTAAGGATACTGGTAACAAACGTTACAACTCTGAACATCAGTCAAGTGTCAAGGACGACACCTCAGATGACATCTCCTCTCTGAGCTATTAAACCCCACTGCGGGAAATCTTTTAGGACTGATTTGATATGAATCAGATCAACACGTGGTCTTCGGAAACAGTAGCACTCGAACCCACGAGTTTCCGGCCACGAATCCGTAACCATAGGCTACTTTAGCCCGCCTCTCAAGAATGGAAGTTGGCTTGGTAAGGAATTCAGGAGAGTCAGTTTCTGAATCAGGTATCATTCTTGTCCCTGATTCAAATTTCCGAGGTTCGTTACCTGATGGACCTGTGTTTCTCTAGAGCACGCGAATTTAAGAAACAATTACACTCATTCACTGAAGATACCTTGAGGAATATTTTTTAGAGATCTCGTAATTGTTGACCCATTTTCAAGTGACGAGAAGTACACTTCTCGTGATACGCGTTGCAGATAGAGCTCGTGGTTCTGTAGCAAAATCAAATGACTTGGTAGTCATCTTGAACCAAGGTGTAGTGATGTAGACGAAATTTATAACTGCACTTCCTTTTACTTGATAAGGACTTAGCGATAAATGATAAAAATATTCGTTCAGTCAAAGGTGTAAAAATGTCTATTAAACAAAAGCTTTAAGAACTTCATATAAGAAAGCTACTTTTTCTTGGTTGATTGAGTGTATATTAATTTCGCTTCGCACGCGGCTATAGACTAACTCGTAATCTTTACTGAAGGTCAAAGAGGATGGCACTTGAACTGTCACTCCATTATCCAAACTTCCCCACAACACTTATTTGAGAAATTGGAACGTATTTAACGCGCCTCAGTTACAGAATACGGCATTTCTTTAGGGGCGTTAACACTCAAACCTCTGACTCGGTAACGATCCTAGCCAATCTACACCAACACTTATAAAAAGCCGAAAATTGTACATAGTTATCAGAAACTGGCAACACGTTAATTTTCTCCTGTATAATAGGAAAAAGAAACTACTGAATACACAATATATAAATTGAATTTATGTACTTGTAGAGAGTTCTTTGAAAAGTGTTTTTTAGCAGTCCCCTATTTAACATTTGCGTGTAGAATGTTCAGAGACGAAGGAAAAGTCTTCTCTTACTTTTGTCCTGATTGCAAAGAAACAACAGATGAAAATGAAAAAACATTTTTTGGTATTAGGGGACATTTTACATGTACTCAGTGTGGACATGAGTTTGAAGCTGGATTCAAGAGAGAGGAAATTAAATCAAGTGACACGCCATCTCATCGCTGTGATAGTTGTGGTAAGACGTTTCGAACACGTTATCTACTGCTGTATCATACGTATGAGCACACGCAAAACTGGCCGCACCAATGTGCATACTGCCACAAAGGTTTTGCTATAGCTTCCGCTCATGCTCAGCATTTGATGAACCGCGATCGATTGCGTACATTTCAATGTAACAAATGTTTGTTTTTTTTTGGAACGAAAATTTGCTTAAATGTATTGTATTCAGGAACTTTTGTCTTTCGTTGTCGAAAGTGCTCCGCTGGACCGAGTCCCGTAGAATAAGTGACTTTCTAAAATGTGTATTGATATATTATTTGTGAGTTTTAGTGAAATGGATTCATTGCTTAACTGAACGAGCTTTTATTGAAGCAACCAAATAGTGACGAAATAACTTCCTTTCTAATCAAATTGACTTGTAGAAATGTTTGAAGAATCAAAATTTTAAATTATCTCATTAGATAACTTTTTATAAATTTTAATGTGTTTTTTTTTTTTTGTTCGGGATTTTGTGTTTTTTACAAAAACAATCTTCGTGCAAGAAGGCTTGTAATGGTTTGAATTGCGTTTTTGCTGTTTTTTATCGGAAATAAATTGTAGTGAATTTTTAGTACGCCTTCTGGTTTACTTTTTCTTTGTACCAATTTCAAGTACATTATGCATTAAGAATATTAAAGAAATACCCTGTCATTGTTACACAGAATTAGATTTTTCTGAAGAATCGGAACTGTTCAAATTAAATGAATGAGCATAATTTAACGTTTAACAACAAATATAAAATTCTTTGTAAAATAGTTTTAATATAATTCTCATATAAATATTTCTGTGTATAATTTATGTAATTACTTGCCTCATTGTATTTTCGCGGGTTTGACCTATAATTTTTTTTAAACATATTACAAGTGTATTTTCAATAAGGCGCTGAGAACTTGATTTGTGAAACGTACCCTTCTGAAAAATCTTTTTTTTACATATTTTTGGTCTGTATTTATATGAAACTTATATTTGGGCATTTTCATTCGCGAGTGGAAATTTTATAAAATTTTTTTATTAAGATTTATTGCCGGTTTAATTATATTAAGGGGAAAATGACATTGTGTTCAATTTATTTGATGCGTCTTATAAAACCTTTGCAGAGTTCGTCTGAAAATAAATTAATATTCTTGAACTATTTTCATGTGTTAAATTTTACATTCTTAAATTTTGGATGAAAAACTTTTATAGTTATGGCGGGATTTTTGAAATTTTTTTTCCCCACCTTATTGAGGAATGTGTGCAACTGTTGGGGTTTGAGATCAGGATACGCTTTATACTGCTCCCTTGAATATACATTTGTATGCAAAATAAAAATATTAGGAATTTAGAAAATAAAAATGCTGACTTAAGAGGAATAGCCGTTGAAATCCGTGTCTTAAAAATGAAAAGAGATCCTGTATATGTTTATTTTTCTAAAATCCTGCAATAACTTTACTTTTATTCTAACAATTTACAAAATTGAGCTATGGAAAATGGGAAAAATAATTCGTGAATCCCAAAACATTTTTTGATGCGTGCGTCTGAGGTTCTTCATCTAATTTTTAATTTATCGATACTTTCTAAGATCTGTTATAAAATTTAGTTCCGTGCACGAGGAGATTTTTAAAAGTGTGGATCGGTTTAAAATAATATACTTGAATAAATTAATCTCTCTAACGTGGGATAAAGTAATATTTTATGAGCTTGCGGGATTTTTATCTTTGCTTCGAATGGGAGTGCATAACCGGAAAAATTTATTTAGGGACGAGACGTTGTGTAATAATGGGAGTCTGCAGAAGGGCTCAAACTTTAGAGTAATGGAATCAAATGGATAGTAAGGTTGGAGAGAAAAGCCCTTAAATCCCTCAAACTCTGTTCATATACTAGTATTAGAGTATACTAGGATTCAAGAATCGTATATCATTTTTAGATGTGGACCTCTTGAGATTATTTACCTAATGTTTACCTTATGGAGACTTGTCAGCTTATAGGGTGCCGCACTAAAAGGAGATACCTGCTTCCGGGAATGTACTAGGTCTGCATTGGTAAAACACAATCCGTAGCCATTAGAAATAAAAATAAACAAATAAAACCTTATGGAGACTTTCTAAAATCTGTGTCATTGTAAAATTAGTCCTGTAGACGGGGATTGGGTTTTGTTTTTGTATTGGGTTTAAAATAAAATATTTGAATAACTCAATTTTGGATAAAGTAACATTTTTAAAGAAGTCGGTTATGTCTTTCACTTTGAAGGGGAGGTTCCGACCCGAGAAATTCATTTGGCGATAAGTATGTGTAATAATAATCATTTGAAGTGGTCAAACTTCAAAGCAATAGAACCAAATGAATTGTTAATATCGGGAGAAAACACTGAAAATTAGCTTATCTATTAGTAAGTTTACTGATGCGCAAGTGCTGAAATAATCTAACCGACAACGCACCTGTATACAGCATGGGTCTAAGTCTAGTGTTCAACCAATTTTTAAAAATTAATTTTTACGGTTAAATAATTTTTTCACAGGAAAAAGAACGTTAAATATTCAGTGATATTTTAATTTTACAGCAAATATTCTATTTTTAACTAAGCAAAATTGCCAATGTTTATTATTATACTGGGGCATACCAGATAAATAGACCAAAATTATAATTATAATTTACTTAATTGTTTTCAATTCCATTTACCTATTAATGGTCATAAATTTTTAGTTCCTACCTAACAGGCTCTAACCAAGCAGTGTTCACGTGAATTTTAGAGATCAGAGGTTTCTCTGTAGAATACACAGTTTGCTCCATTGGAATGAGGAACCAGTAGAATAACATATTTAAGTTACTGTACTAGAATATAAATTTTTTCAGCAGTTTAACCGATTTTTTTGCAATATAACTTCTGGAGGCTTTCAGTTTATTTCTGGATGATAACAAATGATTGAGTTAAATTCTTGTAATAAGGCTACACAGTACCATTTTTTAAAAAAAAATTCTTGGAGACAGTAACAGTAAAACAATTCATATTTTATATTCATATTATATTAAGTTGATTCTACTTATTCTGGCCTAATTGAACTTTTATTTGTCCCTAACAGCCTGATACCCAAGTAACAATACGGATTTAGACGGTGCCATAGCACCATTGATCAGATATTATTTTTCTCCTGAAATGCCAGGGATTATCAGAACTTAGGCCAATTAATCAACCACTGCTATACTTTTAGACACTTCAGGGCCTTGGACAGAGTCTGGGGATAAAAATTTAGTACTAAACTTCATCACGTTTTGGTATTTGGGGGAAAATTCTGCCTTGGATCTCAGATTTTTTACAAATAGATTAATAAGAGAGAAATATAGAAATACATTTTCTGATCCTTTTGGATTGAGACTTGGCTACCACAAGGGTTCATTCTAAGCACGATACTGTTATATTTAAATGTTTCTGTTCTTGAGGAGGTAATCAATAAGTATAGAATATTGGTCTCTTTACTGACGATATTATCATTTGGTATTCGGATTCTGACATAAAAAAATAGACTAACTTTAATTCTGCACTTCTCAGGTCTATACCTTTGCTATAAACAGCAAAAAAAATTATTTTTAATGCCTAAAAAGTTAGCTTTTTCCCTACCAATAGATATCTCTATAACTATGAACCAACTGTTTTTGTGAGTGGCAGTGAATTAAATTACACAAAAAATGCCACATTTGGGTTACATTCTGGACCGGAGATTTTGAGTACGGACATATAGAGGCTCAAGTAGTCAAATGAAGGAAAGACGTAACATTCTAAAATATATTCGGATGTGACTGGGGCACGACGCTAATACCCCGAGAACAACTGCACCTTACTGGTCAAACCAATTTTGGAAGACGCCTTTTATTGGGTTTTTTTTTGTGCTTCTGAGCTAACTTATATAAATTTGAAGGAGTGCAACCAAGTGCCGCAAAATATTATGGCCTTCGTAAAGCTTCCTTGATAACTTTGTTTTGTATGAGAGTGATTAACCGCCCCTTTCTCTGAGGAAAAGTTATAGCTGGTAAAATATTGCAATAAGTTATCTAGCTACATGACCGCACAGAACTTCTGCTATCTCTATTTTTGACTCAATAACAAAGGATTAAGAAACATAGCCCTTTTTCCTTGGCAGTGTATGGGCTTATTCTCTGGTTATGTAGAGAACCCTCACTCCTTAAATTATTTTCCCATTTTATGATCGATACATTTCCAGACTGAGCTATTGGCCAGATGTCAGAATTCAGACATCAGACCTTCTCATTTTGTCTGACCAGAGGTCAGACAAAGGTCAGATATTCCAGAGCAACTTGACAGATTTTCTTAAAGACAATTCATGGCTTCCTCATTCGGCATTAAAATCTATATGATGACAGCATGGGCGGAGGTGGTATATCTGGAAGCGGCGTGCCATTGATACACCTGATTGTACATTTGACATCAAGATTAGGATATTAACTACTGTTCTGTTTTTAGGTCTGAACTTATTGCATTTATAAGGGACTGCAATTCATTGACACTGCTTCTGACATTGCCTTCAGGGACATTTGGATTTTAACTGACAGTCGTGCTTCTATAGTGTTTGTAACGCCGCTGGCATGTAATTCGAGTAATCTAACAAAATATTTCACAATGTTTGAAACATAATCATTTATGTACAGATACTAACTTACGCTACAATTCTAGGTTTATATATAATTATTTTTTTGGTTTTAAATTGGAGAAGTTAAGCGAGTTTTAAGCCGCCAACACACAAGACTCAAATACCGTAATATAGCACTGAACTGAACTTAATGGAGCAGCAGCTCATAAAGCCCAGGTCTGTGCTATCTCAGTTTACGTGACCTTGAGTGCTGGGGTACATGTAAAATGTTTCGGTCAGTGGTCAGTCTTGCGCGAAAATCTTGTTGTTCCGTAAGCAAGATTGTGCTCCTTTACAGACGATTGAAGGGATGAAAGGCGAGTCGATCTTGCCAGCTGGGATTTGAACTACGACTGTGACGTGGAAGCGCGATACACTACCACTAGGATTGTAATATAGTACTACTGTATGTTTAATATAATGTAGTTTTTGCACATCCATTGAATATTCAGTTTTATTTGCAATACTAGTAGTCGAGAATACTTGCATTCAGAAGTTTATCTCAGTACAGTGAAGGGTGGTTTTAAATCTATCATTTTCAGTAGTATTCACTCTTTCAGTATTGTTTCTCATAGCAACCTGAAACAGTCTTGGCCTTAGATTTTCACAGAGAAAATTAATGAAAAGCTTCTAAGTTATATAAACTATTTTTTAACCAAAAAATTGTCTTGAATCATTTTAATTAAGAACTTTGAGAACTCAAAACTGTCAAAGCAATCAAGCAGAATGATTTTAATAATGAAAATGGAAATTAATAAACATTTCACACTGGAAGACTTTATTGTGCTCAAAACATTTTTAATTCATTCAGTTTAAGAGTGGAAAATGCTTTAAATAAACCGAAACCTTACCGATATTATGGGACATTAAAATAATTTAAGATTACAGAGAAAAGTTTATATTTTCCTACTCTAATAGGTCACATTCTTTTTTTGGTTACACTTTTGCGTTTTAAGTCTTGATTTTTGGGAAAAATTACCACATTTGATTTTAATGCAGGAACTATCTTCCAAAGTTAATAGTGTTACGAGCCGAGGTGTGCTTAAAATTTAATCCATTTTTTCAGGATTACTTCAGAGTTAGATTTGATTTTCAAGATGATATAATAAAGCAAATTTTTTCAAAAGTCTTTTTTAATTTCAATGCAAAATGTTAATTGTTCCTCACGTAAAATCAAAATTGTCTACAGCACCATACTACACTGAAAGCAAAGACAAAGATTTATATTAATTTTGAAAATTTGTACTAAAAAGAATTTTTAAATTTCCACGATTTTGGCTGTCCTATATTGTTATAGATTTAAATCAACGTACGTTAGAAACAAATTTTTTCCCAATATGAACATAAAAAATCAAAAATAACTGATTGATCAAAAATTAAATCTAAGTTTGTGCTTTGGTCTCATTTATTATATTATTTTTAAATTTCCCTTACTTACACTTGCATTAAAATAAAATAATAATCTTATAAGTAAAATTTTTTCGCCTTTTTATTTATTCCAAAAGTTGGAAGTGGCACGCAAAATTATTTTTTTATCTGAAAATAATCTTCCTACAAGGTTGCCCCCCCCCTGTTTTAGAGAGAGGAGACCAGCTCAAACATCGCTATCATAGCTTGATTGTTGCTCAAATTACGGGTCCGTCGCAGATATTCAACACGCGCGTATTGCTTTCTATTTTAAGTTAATAAAATACTTCTAAAGAGTTAGTAAAAATAAGTATAATAACTTATATATCCAGGATACTTAAAAGTTATTTTTAGATTTTTTCGAGGCTACATAATTCATTTAGCTGTTTAAAATTTTTTGTTTTGTTGATCTATGAATGGACTTGATTCATATGACCGCAAAATCAGATGCTAAACAAATAGCCACGCGTTTCAATCGTATTTGATTCGACTGAGTATTTAGGCGGCCTTTTCGGATTCGGTTCAACTATCATATAACAAAATGAAATCTTTCTTTCTGTAACTTAAAAAGCAAATCATTTATATTTTATTCATGATAACTTTATAAATATTTTTT
>BMAO01018375.1:0-17346 GCA_019973975.1 Trichonephila clavata | reverse complement strand
TTTTTTTAAGAAAACTTAAAGCATAAGCAAAGGCCAGAACGATTATTACAAATAAATTTAAATGCATGTATGGAACGTTTTTGAAAATATGTGCTCCTAGCGGGTAAAGTCTGAAAATTCTTCATGAACATTTTATGAAATGATAAAACTTATCTTATTATATTGGAAACATACAGCCAAATCACTTCAGCTTTTGTTGGAGCATGCTATCTATCTTCTTTGTTACAAATTGAATTACAATACTAATATTTTCGCCCGTCTTCAAATGATCACGGTGGCCAACTTTTCGAAGTCACACATTGTAGTAGATGTTTTTGAGTCATGGGCTAGATTTCTGGCTCGTCAACCGAGCTTCATCAAGCATGTAGCGAGACTTATGCTAATTAAATCTGTTGAGTATTTTGTTCAAGTATAGCGAAAGTGGAATGGTAGGCCAAGTGTGGTTTTTGTGAATTGACCGACATCCGTGAACCGAAGTAAAAAGCAGTCGGGTTGCTTAAAAACGACGTTTTTCTTCATTTCCCGACTTTTGAATGTGTACTTTAGCTCTAATATAGTCGAAAGATATTTAAACAATGAAACTGCTATTTTTGTAGCTTCTTGGTCTTAATATGAGCTAGAATCAAGTTTGACAAAGATACGTTTCTTGTATTATAGTAAGAAATAAAAAGTAGGTGTATTAGTATTTCTTTAAAAAAATTAATGTTCCTAACAATTATACTGAATATTTTTCCATAAAAGAAGGTTTATCCATATTATAAATAATTTACATATTTTATTTATTTACTTAAGTGTATGATCAATTAGTTTTTTTGCAGGAGGGTTTGAATTTATAACGATCAGCACCCACATCATTCTTTAAATATTTTTATTCGGTGCGAATTTAATTAGTTTTTACTTAAATGTAATTTTTAAAAAATATTGCACTTTAAAATAATAGTTAATATATGTATTTTAAGACTAGAATTGCAATATGTTTTTGAGATTTTTAAACTAAAATTATAATTGTCATAACAAAATTAAAACTAACATTAAAACTCTTTCGAGAGAAAAAAAAAAAGATTAGATGTTAATATGAAATAATATACATTTTCAAAGAATGAAAATAAGCAATATAAAAAGCTGAATTTCTACTTAAAATAGAAAGCTGAAATCACAGAATTTCCACGAATAATTTCTAGAATAAATTGCATCATTACGTTTGTGTAGGGTTCATTATTCTCCCTTGATTTTACACAACTTTTATCATGATGTTCAATTTACAAAGACATTAAGAAATGTCATTATTTCAGTCTTACAGACACAATGAAATTCCGACTAATATCCTTAAAAATATATACAGATACTTACTGGATATCATTTCATGAATTTTTACGTAGTACGATTTTGCTTTGTTTTATTCAGTTATATGGAGAAAATTTAGAAAAAGTAATTAGATCTGAAACGAATCAATTATTGTAATCACAGGCAAATACTATAAGTAGCTTTTAACACGTTATTATAATGTAACTAATTCATTATTTGTACCCTACTTATTTTTAAAAAGAAAAAATAAAAAAAATCCTTAATTTTAGTTTTCTAGCTGCAAACGGTGTATGCAGTTTCCTCATTTAAGAATTGTATTTGCTACAATTTATGATAAAAAGTTTTAAGTAAGAATGCGTAACAATGTCCTCCCTCTCTTCACTGAGGAAAACTTAGATGATTTAAATTTAAAGAATTTAATGAAAATCCATCGTTATAATAAATAATTTGTATGCTTAATGTATTTTTAGAGTAATATATTTATTATTTCAATCTTATTTATGATTATTTTTTTTCAAATGGGCCTGTGGATTAGTATTTTACCATTGTAGACCAAGTATATTAACTGTAAGCTGGCATCTCTTTAAGTGCTGCACCATATAGGTGTATACCAATCACATCAATGTAATTTTGATGAACAGTTTCCTTTTTGGAGGGAAGACCATGAGCTCTGGAAATGCGAAATCTTACCAGGAGTTTAATTTTGCCGAGAGCACCCAAGCCAACAGGCTTTCTACATCTGTTTAACATACCATTTTCCATTCGACATGGACGCGTTGATTTTCAGCGTCATGAAAATTCACCTACTTGGGTGTACAAGGCCAGCGATGAATTAACTACCAACCCATCTGACTCTTTTAAAAATAATAATATAACTCTTAACATGGTTCACTCTGAAGAAACAAGAAGGATATTGGCATATGACCTTATAATTTTGAGTGACAATGATGACAACTAAGCTAGCATCTCCAAGCATCCAAATCATACCACAGTTAGGATTTTAATTTTCAAAAGATTAAACATGTATCATTCTAAGGGTGGATGGTCTGGAATTTTCGACCTCTTTGAAAAACTTTAATCTTAAAGAAAACTCTGTGAGAATCTTTCAAACCTTTTTTTAACATTCTGAGCCTATGAGCGTATGTCGATAGAATTTCTAAGCGAATTACTTTCAAACGGCAGATTTTACATATTTTTTGACAAAAGAACGTAATTTTCGTGAAAAAATACATTTGTATTGATTTTTACATCATGGCAAAATGGCGTTTTTTAAAAACTTTATTTTATGTGTGTTATTAATAATACATATATATATATTAGAAAATTCTGATTTTGAATTTTCTTTAAATCATATGATAATTACGTTCGAAAAAGTAATGGCAAGAGACATAAATTTATTATTTAAGTAATGCATTTTTGAATGAAATGTAAACTTCTAGATTTGTTTTTATTTACACATCTGAATATTTTAGTTTTAGAAAATTAAGAAGAAACCTAAAATTCAACTATGTTGGCATAATCTATTTTTTTCCTTCTCTTTGCCAGTCTTCTATATACTTTCCTTACATATCACTCTATGCCTCAGAATAATAAGCTTACTACATTCGTATTGAAACCTCACATTGGATTAAAGTTGTCGGTATACATGAATAAATAACAGAAAAGTAAATGTTTGACTTGTTTCTCATTAAATGATTAAGTATCATAATTCGATAAATATTATGTTTGGGTTCACAGATATATTTAAAAAGGTAACCATATAGATAAAACAAGCCTTGTCCAATACAAATTTTTGTTAGCCTACCTTTTGTATTATCTTCATTAAAATTAACTTAAAATTTTAATTTTTTTGGTGATTGTAGTCCTTATTAATACTTCAAAACATGTTTTTTAAAAAAATAATGAAAATAAAAGAAAAAAAATAGGAACCATGGCCCTTCTAGGTACTCTTTTAAATTGAATTGTGCAGAGAATATGTCTAATCTTAATAAATAACTAATAATAATAATACCCATAAATAATTAAGCGTGTTGTTAAATAATGCTGGAAAAATAGCATGACTTTAAATGTTGCTGGCCGTGTTGAATTTTGATCTTAAAATATTATTACAGACAAAACAGCAATACATAACGTTTTGAATGTTTTTGCAAATTTATTAGAAAAAATACTATGCATACACAAGGAGTACTTTTTAGATGAATGTTTACATTTCTGCTCAGAATCTGATACTTACTATTTGACATTTTATAAAATTTACAGTTAACATCATGATGGAAAATAATTACTTTCTAAATTTATCCAGGAATATTCATTGTATTTTATTAAGACCATTTATCTACACAAAAGAGGGAGAAAATAACGTAATTTTTAATAATATTACAGAATAGTACACACAATAATAGTATTTCTTGGTATTATCCATACATCGTATCAAAAATAATATGTAACTTTAGTTTAAATGTTTTTATAACTGATTTGGATTCTTGTATTTTTTAGATTTAAATGGGAATAAAACTAATTAAAACTCATGAAATTATAGTGTGAAATATGAATACTACGGGATTTACTCATTTTAAAAATGCTAAACCAAAAATGACAATACCAAAAAGGCATTTTAAAAGTTTTAATCCCTTTAACATTCTCGGAGCACCTCAAATTTTGGTATGTATCATTTCTCATTTTTTTTTGCTTGTGTATTTTTATTGCATTGTCGATGAGATAGCACAAAATGCTTGATAAAGGACGAATAGAAATAATGCTTTTATCATTCTATTCAAAATAAATTTTATTAAAATATTTCATAAAAGGAGAAATTTGCGTAAAAAATCTCTTGTGTGCTTAGAAATTAATAGAAACTACATGTTAAGTCTTTACAGTAGCATCTGAAAGTATTGCTTTAATATTAAATATAGAAATTATATTTTTGTACCTAAATAATTAAACTTTTAAAGGAAGTACAAAAGAGCTTTAAGTAAATAAAATAGAAATATTTCTGTTTCCAATTTTTTGCCATTACTTTTAGGAAACATATTATTTAAGACTTCAAAAAATAAAGTAACTTATTTACTGTGACTAACCTATTAATGTTCATCAATATTTATGAGATTGAAACTAGCTACAATTATACTAATTTCTTATATACGAGAATATATTCTTTCATGAAATCAAATAACTATACTTCAATTTCTGTAGTTAGGTATTAACTATTTTGAGAAAAAGTATCTAGGGACGTATCAATAAATCTTATTCAGTTATTTGACGCAAAAAAGTCTAGAATCAAATTATTTTATTCAGCCATGCAGTGATTCCTTATTTTTTTATTTAAATAATTGGATTGCTTTCAATCAAAGGTAACTCCGGGCAACAAAGAAATAATATCCTAAAGGAACTTTTTGAAGCACAAATTTCAACATTGCTTCTATTTTGTTTTATATCAAGTCGAAACTTTTACCTTTAAATAAGTCTGACGTTGCTTCGGAAAGAAGAATCCTTTATTCCTGTAATACCTTCTATTTTCAGTTCCTATTCACTTGTCAAGTGCAGCGACAGGAAGCTGAGGAATAAGAAAAGCATCCACGAGTATCATGGACATCCGGGGTTTCCGGTCGAAGCCTATTTTTATTCTTTCTTACCTAACTTCCTACGCCAATTGTTAGTTCGTCCCCTGGACATCACTGGACGAACGAAGTTAGGGTTTCTTCCAAGGAGGTTTGTCCTACCTTAGAATTCCCTTATTTAGTGTGATGTACGTGGTTTGGGAGTGAATGAGAGAAGAACGTTTTTCTCTACTACTATAAAGCTTTCCCCTTCTTGCTAAAAGTCTCCTATAATTAATAAACTTCACTTCTTCTGAAAGTTTAGGAAATGTATTGATGCAGTATTCATTATGTATGTATTGAATGAGTTGTTCGAAGTAAATAAATCCAATAAATATTCGATGGAATAATAATGAAATTTAACATTTAAATAATTAAAGTAAATGATTAATCAGGTTTATGTAAAATAATGTTATAGTTTTAAAAAAACAACAACAACTAAAAACTTAAGTTGTAACTTAACCTTTTAGTCGCCAAGCCTAGAATCAATCGCCAAATCTAGAAATGGGTCTGGAATTATTCGCCAGATGCGGGATGGGATCTGCAAATGGGAAATCGTTAGTCCTGTGTTAATGACCAGGACAATGGAACAAACTTATTACATCATTGTATTGTCATTGATCATGGACAAGTGATCAAAATTTCGAATTAATCTGACCTTTTACAGTGGGTAAAAATTGAGTTCAAATATTCCGTTACATACAAGTGAAGCTTATAAAAGGGTGTTAATAAGATTGAGTTTCTTGTAATGGAACAAAAATAATGGATTTTTCTGGTGTTTTTCTATATACAGAATGTGATTACTACCTTTGCCTGATGATGATTAAGCAAATTGAATGTAAATTGTGGTTAATGTTAATGTTAACTATGTTTAACTAGTTAGTTGTTTTAGTAACCAATGTGGAACTTTGGATCAGTTTGGAATCAGTTTAAATGGAATGATTTTAGCATCTCTTTACAAATTGCAAATTATTAAGAAACAAAATACATATGCTACAGTAATGCAGTGCATTATTTTTTCTATCTTATACGATGTTGTGTGGTCATAGCAATCATTTCATAATTGATGAACATACAGAGTGTAGATAAATTAGTTAGTGTTTAAAAGAAATGAAGTGATTTATGTAGACATTTGTTTTTAATATTGAGTAAAAAGATGTTTTTAATACTAAGTGTGTGAAAAAATTTTTACAATAAATGTGGTGTATAGAGATAGAAATAAAATTTTCTTCCAAAGTTTAGATTCATTCGCATAGTTTTGTCATAGATCATCAAGACTATTTACTTTTTGTAAATGTTTGCTATAAATTGTCACCATTATACTAACTAAAATTGATGCGTCTATAAAATTTTATTATTTACGAAACTTAATTAGAATTTAATTTTACGTAATTAATTCAATAACTACACATAAAATATTGATTAATTTTCAGAAAATACGTTAAGTATTTGGATCTAAAAAAAGCCTTATGATAAATTTTAGGTTAAAAATGATAAAAGAAAAGAATTAGGAAATTAAACAAAATATAAATTTTTTTCAAAATAGATCTTTTGCACAGATAACTTCTAAGCATTTAATTTTACATTGCAAAAATATCATTTATTATTTATTATCTAATTAATAACACGTCATTACTTGTATAAGACTAAAATGTTTTTTTTAAAAATATTTACGCTGCGAATCCCACAAGTGTTTTTAAAAATTTAATTTTAATAGATATTTATTTAATTAATGTACTATAGTCTACTTATTTAAGCAAGAAAATTCAATTAAAAACAAAGTTAAGCAAATTTTAAACGTTACTAGAATTTAACTAATGGAAATAAAAGTAATTTACGAAAGATGAATTGCCAATAAATAATTAATGATAAACCGGAATTCAAGAAACACATATATTTTCAATTTAAATAGAAAGGACAAAATTAAATTACAAATTCCACTTCTTGATATAATACTGTAGAAGTTGAAAAAAATAAACATTAAAGTTGAATGGATACAATGCTACACTACACACTAACAATATCTGTACTTATTTTTTGTTTCTGTCTGTCGTTGAAAGTCTATAGTTGTAATATTTTAAAGAAAATTGTGAAATGAGAGAAAAATATAAACTTTGAATCATATATTGGTAAGAAATAATAGTACATACACAGAATATTGCAAAATTATTTAAAAGTAGTTTATTTTTTTGTTTTTTAGAAAACTGTATTTTTTTTATAAATATTTTAGTAGAAACATATTACTTCTATTTTCTTGGTTTCTCCCTCCATTCTATAGACCAAAAAGGCAATTTATTAGCCAATATTTTAAAAGAAATTTAGTTGACTAAGTAAAATTTTTTCCAGTAAAATAATTGTGATTATGAAGTGATACATTGAGAAATAATTTCCAGTAATTGGACAGCAAATGGAGCAAATATCACCAAATTAGATATAAGATAGTTTCAATAGGTCATTTCACACAAAAATAGAGATATAAGGTTTCACTTTTAACTTGCATTTTTATAAAGTATTAAATATATGTGGCTTTAAATGTTTTTCAAAACAAATTAAACTGTAGAGGCTTTATAAATGAAATAAAATATTTTAATATCTAATATAATATTCAATTTCATTATCTGTTGAAATACATATGTGTGTGCTTTCTATTTTTAAGTTTTAAATTAAACGATTCCTTTATCTGCAGCTTTTAATGTATTATGAGTACAAACTGAAGTAAAATGAAGGTAATCAGCTTTACTTAGTGAATCATTTATTTTCCGTGGTAACCTAATCTTCAAGGTCATAGCCAGCATTTCATGAATTCAAATCTTATTGCTACTGGAGATCCGCCATATACAGGCTGACGCACGTTAAATTTGCAGTGTTTCAAGGTCATCACGTTGACGTAGAAGGAAGTTAACGAGAATAGAGTGCAAATTCAGGTATCGTTCTTAGTATGTGATTGTGGCTCAAAATTACGAGGTCCGTTTCTAGTAGCACTTTTGTTGCCTAAATGTACAATGTTAATTAACACGCACTCACTAGAGAAACATTGATTTATGGCATCTTGAAAATGATCTTTGGACTCTTAACTTTCATTAATATAAAGATAGAAGTGTTTTACTTATTTAAATTTAATTAAACTTCTAAAGTAATTTCTATTTATACACATATATTTCTCAACAAATAAAGCCAAAACCAATTAATTTGATTTGTTTATAAACATCGCGCTTTAAAACTGTTTTTGAGTTACTTGCGATGGACCTTGTAGTTTTGAATCTTGATCAATGGATGAGCAAGACATCCCATGGATGACCTTCTGACACTAACAGCATTTTCTAAACGACACAAACTTGAGGAGTTTGAGCCTTTGCAGATTTAAAATGCTTCAAAGCGATGGGTCTACAGAGGTACCAAAATTCAACAAGAGTGGCCATGAGTTCACAAATATAATTATTCGGACGACATGGCCACGGGTAAAGACAAGTATTTAGTTTTAGAACAATTCCTATGCTCTGAAAATTATGTTTTGAAAATTAACTGTAGCATATTTTCGCATTAATTTTTAAACTAAATGTGACTTAAAATGGTACGGTAAATTAGTGTTATTTCTGTAAACATAAATAATTCTATTATTAAGTTAATTATAAAACTTTTCACGAGATAAAAATAAAAATAAAAATAAACTTTAAAAACACGAAAGGCTCATTTCATTACTGTACTGATTACAAAGTATATTTTCCAAAATTAATTATATGATTAAATAAGAATAAAAAACCAAAATAATTATTTTTTACCGCAAAAGTATTTGAGAGCTTCTCTCAGAAAGATACTAAATCTACATTACGTTCAAGAAAACTCTATTATGTTGGATACCAGAAATTTTGCTGGAATCATCAGAAAATCTATAATTTCCCTTCTAAATGTGAGTGATTTGTTCTAATAACCATGAAAGACGCGGATAAATGTTAGCTTACTTTTCAAAAAAATGTTCTTATGTAGCTCTTATAATGATATACTATTCCAGTTGAATAAAGCGGAAACAAAAGATTGCCGTGATAAGCTGAGCATTATTAAATTCCTTAAAATGCCGTTAATAACCTCATCCTATAATATCTCTAATATTGTTATTTTATATTCTTTTTTCAAAATACATAAGAGTGGGCGCGGTAGCCAAGTGGTCTAGGTATCGGATCATGGCTCGCGTGTCATGAGTTCGATCCCAGTTCCACTGAAGACCCGCCTTGTAGGGGAGCGATGCACATTAAATCTGTCGAGAGCTCAAACGTTCTCCCGTTGGTGTGGTAGTTAGGAGAGGGGGTGCCGGCTTATGTGTCGTCCGCGTCACTTGACCATGGTTCAAAATCACGCGGTCCGTCGCCAAAAGCCTCGTGTAGCTGAACAGTGCGACGTTAATATTCAATCATTCATTCATCATCAACATACATAACAGCACATAACATTAAATTCCTAATTATGCTAAACAAGCATTTTATGTTTAAACTATCCCTTATGTTACTAATTCTACTTCCAAAATATGACTTCACACACTTCACAAAAAATTGGTTGAATTATTTGAACTCAATATTTCATAGGAAGACATTGGGTTAAGTGTTATTTTCTCCATTTTTGTGAGCGAAGCTTAAAATTTGCATCCTCCTTTCCTTGTCCATTGAGCAGATCGAGAAAAATTCCAAACCATTTTATTTTTAGCTATTCTTTATTTTTAATTATTTTGTTATTCCTAGGTCAAAACAACAATTGATAATATCTTAGTCCTTTCCAGTAGCTCACAGTAATTTTATAAGTACTAATTTATGAAGATTCATTAAAATTGTTCTTATTATTGTATAAATTTTTTAACAATAGGTAAAACTTAATCAATATTATTTTAAACAGTTATATGAACAAAGTGCATAGTTCATTCAAAGTAATATTGCTTTTAATTACTACAGATATATCAGTTAGTTAACTAATGTAATTAATTAATAAATATTGTTATGCTCAGGTTTCCAACATAGAAATGATAAAACTATTTATATCTCAGTGGATATTAATTATATTTGATTTATCAAAAATAATTTAGATAACATTATTACAAATATTTAACTAGAAAAAAATTAGTAATCTTTAGAATCCTGTTAAATATTGATTTTCAAAAGAACGAAAACAGTAATACAGCATCCTGACTACAATGAAGAGTCATAGAGAAACTCTCACCAGAAGATGAGGAAGATGGTGCATCATTCCGAGATGACACAGAAGATTAGTCGTCCTCACGGATCATTAAGTCCCTCGCGTCTTCTGCTGGGAGAGGATTCAATTGACTCGACGTAATGGGGATAAGTCTCATTCCCGATTACGCATCAAGATGTACTTGTGTCCGTTGGGAGTGAAGTTGGAAACGGAGAACGTTTGCTCTGCTAAGTGCAATGCTTCTCAATGAAGGGGGTGATGTTTGTCGTACGTATCGTCTCTGAATTACCACTCTTCAAGCTGATTACGATTATTCTTTCTCAGAATTTCGCTTTCGCTTTGTATGCGGAGAAAGAAATAAATGGTGTTCGAATGTTTTAGTGCGTGTAATTGTTTGAGTTCTGTGATTTATTCGAGTTTAAATCGAAATAAAAGCCTTGTTGCAACACGCCAGTAGCAGGATAAAATAGATTAAATTGTATGGGTGAATAATTTTATCCTTTCTCTGTTAGCATTGAAGTTTTCAGTAGTTGCCATTTTGGTTTTGTCAGTTTGTAAATGTTCTGAAATGATATGTGAATTTTTGAATCCTATGTAGCAATTCTAGTTTTCAAATAATGTTTGATGTTTGAATGATCATTTAGAAACATAAACGTATTGTTTTCTTATTATAATTATGATATTTTTTTTTTAAAAAAAGAGCATTTTATTAATTAAACACGAGTATTATCTTGTGAAGATATCGTTATACTGCTTTTCTAGTCATTTAAGAATTTTTTTCCCGTCCTATATTCTAAACTTTGGAACCTTTTACTAAGACAAATCGATAAATCTACCTTTAAATTACATGTCGGAATTCCAAAAAAGCATATTACCACACATTTCAAACTTCTGAATGCGTTACGAAATGTATTCATGTTGTGCTTCACAGATTTCTGAATTTAAGAAAACAAATAAAATATTTGCGCATTTGTTTACAATTATATTCAAATTCATATGCTGCTTGAATTTAATATGTCTATTGTATAATTAATTTATTTTCATCCCATAACTTTCATATGTTTCTTTCTTTTCTAAAAATATAATTTGCTATGTCATCAAACTTCTCAGTTTTTTTCAAAAAAGTGCAATGATAGAAAAAATTCCATTAAAATACTGTATATTTGGATAACTTTACATATAAATCATGATAAGCTAAAACTTAATTAATTTATTAACTTACATTTAATAAAAAATTTTAAAAAATTATAATGATACCGTACTTAAATTTTGTTTACAATCTTTAAGGTATGTGACTACCTTCGGAGCACTTTTTTTGAAATATATAAATTTTCAACTAAATAAACATTTTTATATTTGAAATGGAGCATAAAACTAAGAATTTAAGTACAATTTCCACAAAATTAATAATAATTTTCGATATATTAGGAATTTTGGGTAAACTTTTAGTGAAAAATTGCAGTTACGGTTCGGCTTGTATTGAAAATTCTAATTAATATATTCGAATAATATTTCTGCAATACATAAATAAAATCATTATCTGTGCTTATAACTATAAAATTTGTGATACTTTTGAGAAGTTTTTCAAATATGTCATTTTTTATGCGAGAACTCAATCTTTTACAAAAAAACTAATGTTATTTTCTCACAAAAAGCGCAATAAAATACATAAATATATACACAGAGATTATATTATACTCTAGACTGGAGAAAAAACTAAATAAAATATTTTCTGAAAATTTCCATTCAATATCTTAAAAGGCAATCCTGTAGTGAACTTTACCGTGAAGCTAAAAATTGAAAAACATAGTTTCTAAGAAAATGCATTTAAAGATTTTAATATGGTATAAAAAATTTTCTACTAATTGTACATTTTTTTAAACTCACCATATTTATGGATCAAGATCTCTTTAGCTTCATGTTTAACTAATTTTGACTTTTTTTTCAACTTTTGCTGTTTTCTGGAGAGTTTTAAGGACAATAACAATTGTCATTATTAGTGAAATTTTGATGAAAAATTGCATTTTTAGAAAATTCTAATGAATGTATTCAAATAATATTTATACAGTACGTAAATCACATCTTTATAAGTGTTAGGAATAAAAAAGATTTGTAATACTTTTGAAAGTTTTTTAATTATGCCAAAATTTATGCAAAACCAAGATTTCTTAAAAAACTAATGATCATTTTCATAAAAAGCAATAAAGTACATAAATATATACACAGAGTTTAGATTTTGATTCATAACACAGATATAACAAAATAAAACATGTTCTGAAAATTTAAATTCAATATCTTACAAATATTTTGAGTAGGATGTACTTCCTGTTTTGTAAGCTCCATTTCCGGTTTACTAATTATGCTATAACTTTGCTTCTAATATCGTAAAAATAAAACTAGAGTGTTTTTGGAATCTTTAATGTATGGTCTATACAATAAAAGCATAAAATCAATTTAAAAATTATCCCCAAAACGACGAATTTTGGGTAGTCACATACCTTAAAAGAAGAATGGTTTAAATTTTAACAATAATTCTCTAGAATTTAAATAAATTTTAGTGTATTTAGGAAACATGACGCACGTTATCAAATAAAAATAATTGTGTTCATATTAGTCAATAATATCAGAAATAATCTATTGTAGTAATAAGTTTCACACAGGATGAATAATTTACATACAAAAAAGTGCTTAATAGTATTTTAATATATTGTTTCAACTTTGAATAAATAGCATGTTATTTCATAAATTATGTAAATTATACTATACACGCATGATATATGATAGGAAATATAAGAAAAAAAGAGTGAATCTTTAATTAAATTACTTTTTTTATGAACATGAAACAAAAATAGTTCATAGTATTATTTTACACTTTTTTACTGAAATTCCCATAGGACATCATAATGAAAAATCTCTTTTTACACATGCGAGACTTCTTTCCTTTCCCTTTAGTGAAATAAATGTAGTCATTAGGAATTTTTATGTGTTTCTGGAGCTTCATTGTAGTGATATATTACGACGTTTTGCCTCATTATTAAAGGATTATGGTAAACCTTTTTTGCTTGAAGATTTTTTTAGAAGATAAGTATCAAAAATTATTTAATCAAGTTTTCTTATTTTGTAACCATATGGACACTTCAAAGTCATAAATTATCTTTACAAAACCATTGTTCTAAAAGTACACTTTACTAAGCCATGATTTTATTGTCTTTAAGCGATAATTCAGAAACTCAGTAAAAACAAAATACATTTGTTATCTGGAGACTTTTTTTTACTAATAGAAGACCAGTAATATTAAGAGTTTTATCTGAAATGACTCACAATATTTTTATTAATATACGGAATATATTTAATCATTTTGAAGGGTTTGCTTAAAAATTTCGAAGTAACATAAATTTGTAGTATATTTATTTAATTCTGTCTGAAAAGAATAATCAGACATGTCACAATATTTTTATAACCTCTTAATAATTTTTTTACATTAACGAATCAGGTTCCAAATCAGGCTTTGTATATTTTTAAAAACTGACCAATTTAAAAAGCGTTGAAAATGAGTTTTTTTATAAAATATATATTTTAGAAGTGTTTTTTTAGTAAATATCGTTTTGATATATGGATGCTACGGTCGTGTTTCACCGTTCAAAGCATACATAATGGATGCAATCAAACACTTCTTATACTGGATTGTGTTGGAGTTCGTTTACACGTGTTTAATATGTCCAATACAATCGAAAATTTTATTGTCTTTGATTTCTTAATGAGGTGCAGATGTTTCATTCAATACTAACGTTAATAGTCGCGCGTGGTGACTGAGTCATCCCAATCCACTTTTCTTAATTTATTTTTGTTTACATGATAAAAATCGAAATTGAATTGAAAATTTAATTAAGAGCAAGTATACTTGCCTACTTTTAAGAGCTTTTCAATATTTCTTTGATAATTTGAGAAATAATTTCAATCAAAGTGAACTAAGACATTTCAAATGTGCGTGACTTTAATAAATGACACAAATCAAGGACACATTTAACAGGAATGTTATTTGAAGACAAAACTGCCATATTTTGTTCAAGTTATTGTAGTTTTATTGTCCTTTGATGATCTACAAAAAGGATTTTAAGCTGTATCTTGCTACTGTCTTTTTGACAGGACGAAGTGTGTCTTATGGCTTCGAAGTGTGTCTTATGGCTTTAAATGTTTCTTAGTGAAGTTCTTTAGGTAGCATTAGAAATGTTTCCTTTCAACTCAAATGTTTTATGTTCATCCTTTCCTCAAATTTACTTTCATCATGATTTATATACATTATTTCAGCAGGTTTTTCCATTGCTTTGATCAGTTTCAACTTCCTTCAATAGCGATCACAAATACCCATTTCTTTTTTTTCATATGCTCTGCTCATTTACATGTATAAACTATAATAAGTCGTACAGCACAGCAATCAAAACCACTAAGTTGTTCGCAGGAAAAAAATTAGCATGTTCACAAAACATATTTAGGAATAAAAGTGGTTCGAGGGAACTCAGTCACTCAAAGTAAATTAAGATTGTAAAAAAAGTTTGCCCCCTCCAAAAAAAAAGCGGAGATATGTGACAAATACATTTTTATTCCCATGAAGGCTGTCATATAGGAGGATACTGTCAAGGCCATTAGTAACAAATAAACAGTTTTCTTAAAATTAAAGATTTTGTGAGCCTGTGGTGGCTCTAAGCCCCGCGTGACATATCCAGGTTATACACGAATTTGAAATTGCCAGAAAACACAAGAAAGTTTTTGTCTGTAGAGAGTACTAGGGTCAATGGATTATAAGAAAATGTAATAGAAAATTTAAAGACGACTATACAAATATGCTCGATTATCGGGATTGTCCATCAGTAATGATGACTTGGTGCAGAAAATAAAACATTTGAAATTTCTTATTTACGTAATAAGTTTTCCGAATTTTAAGAAGATGGCTTTATGAAATCTTTATTAAATTGGGTCAGAACACTTATATTACAAGATGATGTACTCCAACTAACCTTCATTGCATTTCGCTAAATCTCAAATGTTTAAATTGTAGTTTTACTTTCTTTGTAGAATGATTTAAGCTTGTAAATCACATTGTTTGAGTGTTTGGGAGCGTTTTGCCTTGAGAGGAAACAATACATGCTAACACATCAATTGAACATCATTTGTTCTTGCACTTAAAAGTACATTGGTACTTAATACTCCAACGAAGATAACAAAATCAAAACCGCTGTATTAAAGTATTTGACAAATCAGAGGCAACAACTCTGATTGAGAGGATGGAATTCAGACGAATTTCATTCGATAAACACTTCTTAATGACGATGAATCAATGCTCCAATGTAACTTGAAAATCTAGACTTAACACGTAAAAACAAAACTGTAAACAACAAATCCTTAATATCAAAATAAGGCTTATTGAACAAGATGCCTTTCCAATTCTTGAACATACAAGAACATTTTCTGCTGTAACAGGGAAAAATAATTGAAAAATTAAGATTAAAAAAAACTATTAAACGATTAGATAATTTTTATTTAAGAAACACCATTGCAAAAACAACTCAATAATTCAAGGTCTTAAATTCCCCAAATGTTTCCAGTTGCATGCTATCAATAAAAAAAAGGTTAAGAAGAATTAATATGAACGGTTATAGAAATCATTTGAATATGGTTCAGCAACAAACTTAACAATCCGTTAGCTTTCATGGAAACTCGTAAAAATATATCGCGTTGTTAATACATGTACTATTTTACTTTAGGTGATTAAAATTAAAAGACATTAAATGATAACAATTTATTTTTAACACAATAAACAAACAGTAACTATTTTCACAACCAAAAATTTATTTATAGATTATATAGATATTTCTTTCAAAATATAACTTTAATTATGCTAATATTATATATTATTATTTCCATCGTTACTTATTCACTTCCATTTTTCTGATCAAACTTTATATAAAATTTAGAAAGCAAATTCTTTTTTTTTTCAATCACCAAAAATGGACTTATAGGATAAGATGTATTGAATTTAATAATAAAAACTAATTTCATTGCTATGTTTTTATTTTATTAATTCTCCGCTAAGAGCGATTTATGAAGTTCTATCCATGGGCGTGCGGTACCTTTTAGATATATTACCTCATACTTACGTTTGAAGATGATTTAACTTTTTATTGGTGAGATTTGATATTAAAGCATATATATTATACCTAAAATATTGATATAAGATGCAGTGTTTGTGTTACAGAAACTATTATTTTTTATTATCTATTGCATTACTACCTATCAAAATAATGGATTGTTACTGAAGAAATATATGATAGATAGAAGTACTGATCTACTGTACACTCAAGCACTCAATAGCTCTTAGAGATTAAATGATAAAAAAACGAAGCTATGATTTTTTAAAAGGGACGGAGGGAAAAAAGGGAATGTGGTGCATAAAAGTAGGTTCACGTTTCGATTCTTATATTGAGAAATGAAAAGAAAAAAAACATAGGAAAATTAAAACCTTGTTTTGGTAACCATCTTAATGAACAAAATTAATCAGTCTGTAAAAAAATAATAAATATACTTAATGCCGAAAGTCTTTTTAATAAACTATTTTTGCACAAAACATAACTCAGTTAGGTACAAACGTATGTATGTTACATACGTCGCCATATTAATATACTTAGATATATTTCATAGATATTTAAATTTTTAGTTTGTTTCTCTGTTTTGTGTTGTTGTTGTCTTGAATGTTGTACATCAGCTATCTCTTTAATCTTGAGTCAGAAAGAACGAGGCAGGTGAATATTATACTCTGAGTCCATCTTCGCAGATAACGTCTTCGCACTGTATCTCTCAGATGCATCTCAATTCCTAGCAGAAAACCCATCTTAAAGAAGTTTCAAATTACTTGTATTCAGTTATTTAGTATTAAACTGAAAATTCCACTATATGTTATAGAAAAATCATTTAAACTAACGAAAAATTTGAAAGACTTAAAAAATTGCGTTGCTGGGTGAAAGGCATCTTTTAGATTCAAGAACCCCTGCACTCGGATATTGAAGCGGTCGTCCGCGACCTCAGTACTGAACCTTATTACGAGTGATAAAAAGACAGATAAAAGAATGAGGAGCACGTTTCCGTTCACCTTGTTGACGCAGCACCTGAATTAATTTTACTCTGCATCTCTGAGATTCACGTGCCTAACGGAGGGTTAGTTTTCTTATATTCTGCCTATTTTATTATGTTGCGAAATAATTTCACAATTTTG
>BMAO01018374.1:0-17653 GCA_019973975.1 Trichonephila clavata | reverse complement strand
AGAAAGATCAAAACAAGGAGCTTCAACTAAAGAAGAGTGAATTTCAATAGTCTTAATATAACGGTTAGGCGTTAGGATTTCAGATTGCTCCCAAGTTAAGCTATAAAATATTTTTTTTTTTATAAAGTGTTAAAGATAGAATAGAAGTAGCTATTTTAAGATCACGTCTACTTCTTCCTCGACCCTCTTCAGCTCGATCTTTGGGCCGCGACAAAGTGAAGGCAATAAAGATTTTTGGATACAATCGAAGGCTTAATCCCGTAATTTAGATGTCAATAGGTTAAAAAACATATAGTCACACATTATAATGAAATACACAGCAGCTACTATTCAATTAAATAAAATAATCTGAGCTTACTAATTTTTTATCTATAGAAATATAACTGTTTTACTAAATATATAAACTGCGATTGCTGAACTAAATAATCTGAAATAATTAAAACTGCAATAATATTTAAATAAAATAGTAATCAAAATTAATTACACAATATTAATTATTTAATTAATAACTTGAAATAAATAATTATTTGGTACAATTATTTAAAATACAAAGATTTTTCAATTGATAGTTCAGGAAGCAAAACTCGACATAAATTTGTTTCCCTTTTTTTTTTTTCACGAAAGTTATTCTGAAATTTTTGATACATAACTAATGTTAAAAGTTAAACTTACTAATTTTAGGAGTATTCTTCTAAGTAGTTTCCCAGCATCAATGTACATCTTCAGACACATTTTCCAAATTCTTCAAGTCTTCATTTCTTGGAATCAGTTAAAAATACACTCTGTTTTTTAAAAAAAATTTTTTTTTGTCGTATCATTCTCATCTCCGAATAGAAAATAATTCATATGTTTTTATAAGTTGAAAAATAGCCAAAATTTCTCATAATAAGATCCGGTGAATAGGGTGTGATGTTTTATTTATCCTTTTTTAAGAAAAGTTTTGTTTAATAAATTCAACTGTTAATCTTGTTGAAGGAAACACCACGGTAAAGCATAAGTCTTCTAAAATTCAGTTATTGAAGAATTTGTGGTGTCCGTTGTAATTGTCTTTTGTCTTTTCAGCTTTAATGGTTTTGACAAAACTTGTGGCAGTATAGTCGAAATCGCTCCTGCGCCATTAAACCCCAATTCACTCTTTTGATAAAACTTATACTTCCGAAAAAAAACATAAATTCTCTTCTCTTACTCATTTTTCACATTGATATGATTTGGGATTATCTTCAAAATATACACTGGTGTCAAAAGTAAGCATAAATCGTAAAATGCGGAAATATGGAGTAAATATTCGTAAATTATTCAAATTTCTTGCTGATATTAATTGGGTGAAGAAGAAACATTGGGTTTATGCAAAACTTTTCAGTCGACTACGTCCTGCGCGAAACACCGGCTCATGTCGGAACGCGGAGAAAACCATTCACGCAGCATAGGCAGTTCAGACAAGTTTTCGTGCAACATGCTGTGCGAAGGAACGTTGTTAACCATCAAACAAGGTGAATGATGGACAAAGACAATTGGACATGTTTACGAAAGGAAGAATCGTGGAATGCTGGAATCCTCACGATCACAAACCGAAGTGTCTCGAATTCTGAATGTGGACCAGTCTGTGATCTCAAGACTGTGGCAGAGGTTTCAAAGAACGGGAAGATGTTACCCGACAACCAGTATTAGGTCGACAAGAGTCAAACCCTCGCAAGACGATATTGGTAATAAGTGCGCGACGTCAGAGGGGCAGTACTGCCAGAGCACTGGATTTGCGCTCACAGTCGCACAGGATAGAATTTCGAGACAAACTGTTTACAGAGACTCAATCATGCTGGCCTGTATGCCAGAAGACAGCAGTTTGCATTCCCTCACGTCTGCGCATAAACGCGCTCGTTTGAACTGGAGTTTGAACATCAACCATTGGAGTGTGGAGAGTGGGCAATGTGATGTTCAGTGACGAGTCCCGGTTTAGTCTGAGTAGTGATTCTCGGCGGGTAACGATATGGAGAAGTGGAACACGTTTTGAACCAAGAAACTAACGGAAAGACATCATTTTCCATCAAGGGAGTAATGGTATGGGCAGGCTCATGATGGACGGCCGCACAGACTCCATTTCTTTGAACGGGGTCTGTGACTGCCAAAGATACAGAGAACGAGTTCTTGAGCTTATGTTCGCTTGTTTCGAGGTGCTGTCGGTCCTGACTTCATATTCATGGATGATAATGACGCCATGTCACCAAGAGGTGCTGATTGATGACTTCCTTGAAACGGAAAACATCCAGCGCATTCGTGGCTGCGAACTCCCCTGATTTAAATCCTATCGAGCATGTATGGGATATGCTCGGGAGAAAAATTGCGCCTTTCGCACCACCAAGCTCCGTTACAGAACTGAAGAGAGCTCTCCAAGAAGCTTGGACCGTTGAGCCACAACTCATTCATCATCTCATAGCAAGTATGGTAAATCGCTTGTGCAGCGTGCCTGGTGTCAGAGTGACCACACGCTTATTAAACTGCAGCATCAGTATTTTATTTAATGTTTTCTTTCATTTTTTCTTTAAAGTGTGGATCCTTGCTATGCTCAGTTTCCTTTCAAACTGCTACTTTGGATAATAAAATTAATTATAATCATTCTTTTGATTTGCTTCCATTATTTATAACCATTTTACACTCGCATATCACGTTTCCCGCCATTCTGATTTACAGTTCCTTCTTATTCACATAATTATCAATTATGCTTAACTTCTGGACACTAGTGTACTTTGTAGACGTGTTGGAAATCAAAAAACATTTTACATTACATCACCATCCATCTATGATTGAAGAAACAATGCATTCTGAAACAATCTTATTGTTAGTATGCTGTTAAATTAATGAGGACCCAAAGTCAGTCTAATTTTTTCATGTATAAATCTTCACAAGTAATTTTTATGAGCTGGCGAATCCAGTGTTGTTTCCGTATCAATTGCTAAGTACAGCAATTATCATCGATTGATACTTTTCATATTGCCAACACATTTCCTTGGACTGCAATCGACATTCGAATGTTTTTCTTCCTGAAAAGAATTTCGAGAATTTCGAACTCTACAAAATTCTGCAACACTTGTGAATTCAGTAGAGAATGGGACTTATTTTATATGCTACTTTTAGATGTTAACGCATTTTTCTTCGTATAGTCCACATTAAAATCATAAAAAGACATCCAACGATTATGTTTTTTTGTCTAATAAATGTTCTTTTTTTCAAAATTTATTCTGAGATAGCTAAGTTAAAATTGATCCATAAATTATCGTCTGTGATAATAAAATACTTCAAAACAGCAAATCTGACCAAAAGATTTTCTTTAACGCTATTTTCTTCCTTTTTCTTTTCAATAAAAAATTTTAGTAATACTCCATAATGTGGCGAATATGAGGTCATAAATATTAAAACGAATCTGGGAGATAAAAGTCGTTTGATATTTGTATTTTAACTTTTGTAAAAACGATTTAAAAAAAAGTATTTGAGATTGAAGGTGGAGTGTTTCAATATTTAATCGAGAAAAAAATAACAATTCCTTGACATATGAACAATTTTTCCTGTTCAAATTATTAATTTTAAGGCGTGGAAAACTTTATAAATTTTGCGAATGATTAGAAATAATAATGGAAAGAAAAATATTTAAAACACGTGTGAATTTAAGCTATCTACAGAAAAAATCTTTTAGTATCTACATATTTATCAACAATAATAACGCTCATAAAATAAACAAATGCACTTAATTTAAAAATACACCATAATTATAATTATTTTTTTTGACTTAGAAACTTTTTGAAGAAATTTTTATTCTTAAGAACATTTTTACCCAGTCATAAAATTTTAAAATTTTATCTAAATTTTACAAGTAGAAGAACAAGCAAATTTTTCTCTTCTCTCCCTTTTTCATTAATATTTTTTTTTTTTGCATTTTATGTAAGCTAATTTTATCTTAAAACTATAAGCATACTTTTTTTCACTTTAAAATATTTTATTTCTGAATGTGGAAATTTTCAAAGAAAATACTCATTCGCTAAAAAAACCGTGGAACAATCTTGCGAAATTTTGATCTTTTTATTTCTGATTCAAACACGTTTGAACTCGCTATGACGTGTTCTTTGAGCTTGAATTATGAATGTTATTTTCTCAGAACGTTATTTGACATTTGTGTTAGATCTTTTTGTATTGCTATGGTTATATGAACAACGTTTCAGATGGAATGCAAAATAACAAATAAAATGTAGGATAAGAAGCAGTTGAATTAAGTCAGGTTATTATTTTTAAGGCATCACAAATGGTGGCAAATTGAGGCAGCAGTATTAAAATTTATAGATTAAATTAAATGGTGATCTTGTTGATTAGTAAATTATGTAGTCATTTTTGATCATTGTAAAATAAAGCCATTTGATCAATTAAATAAAGCCTTTTGATAATTAGAAAAAAAGAGGCAATTGAAATCAAACATTTCCGTTTTTATATCATAATTATAAATAAAATTATGATTTAAAGGCCTTCATAAGATGATTATATACTTATTGATGTTTAAGAATCATTAGAAAATCAACTTTATTTCAAGTTTTGATGGTTGCAAAAAAAAGAAAAGAAAGAATAAGTAAATAATGCCATTCAAATACATACATACCTAATTCGATTAGATTTTTTTGTTTCTTTAATCTTACCAAAAGAAGTGAGATAATAATGTTTAATTCCATTCTTTTTCTCTTATTACTAACTCATTAAAATTGCTAGTTTGACAGTGAAAGAGAATTACATTTCCAAAGAAAATGGATTAGAACGTATTATCACATGTTTGTTTACTTTTGTTAACGACTAGACAGAATTGACAAGACATAAACTTCGAGGTCGTAGATATGAGTCTCGATTCTGGCACAGCAGTCATGTGGAGAAATGAGAGCTTCTCTGCTCGTTTAATAGTGATGACGACAACGACGATGTGTTTAAATCATTAAGAACGAAATGATACTCAATTAAATGTTTCTCAAAAGATTATGAAGTTGTTTTCAACTGCGGCAGCGGCATATACTTATTGGGATACTTCAGAAGAAAAGTTGGGTATCTCTATAAAACTTTATAAAAACTCGTTTGAATGAGAAAAATGATGTTATTCACTTCGGTATTTCTTTTTGCATAGCAATAGAAACATCCCGCTACAAATTTTTGCCACGGAGGAATTAAAAAGTTGAAATCCCGAACTCCTAGTTGCAGCCTATTAGAGAATAAAACTGAATTTTCTTGATTCAACCCGCTCATGTTGCGAGATGTAGAAGTTAAAAGTGTGAGGTATCAGCTCAGGAGACAGCCTCGTTAGTTGGCATGGCTCAAAAATACGCTCATTGTTAAAAGGCCCTATGAACAATATTAATTCAAATAAAAATACTCTTTAGAACACTGCATTATTTCTCAATACTTTTTAAAAATATTCAAATTTACTTACAAGCAAATATTTCATTAAAATTTCATGAAAAATGCAAAATGTTTAAAAAATTTATGCAAGCCCATATGCAAAATATATGTATATTACTATTCAATTATGAAACTAATATTAGCAAAATATCAAAAACTCCCATATTTTTTAACTAACGTCAACTCCTTCCAGGTTTATTTCCGTAATCGAGGCTCATCTCCTCTTTCCTCCTTCGAGGTACAGGATTCAAGACTCCAAAGCAGTGATTCTCAACCACTGTGCCGCTGCACTTCTGTGTGCCGCACTTTTTTTAAATTCTTAGTTATGTTGTTTATGCCACTAGATTGACAGCTACTTGAGATCAAGGTCCACGTATAAGGGCTAGAATTTTACGCCTATCATTAGCTAAGCTTTGAGCCCCATGAAGGTGACAGTACGATTTGTCTCGGTTCTTACACGATAGATGGTGACCCACCTATCCACCACTCCCAATTTAGGCATGGAACTGGAGGGGTGGAAAATATTCTCAGCCCCCTGCACTCGTGGTTCCAGCTGCGACTGCCCACAAGACTTTCGGACCCATTGATTTAACGAGCACATACTCCGTGTGTACTTGGGGTATTTGGTGGCATCGGGCATCGAACCCAGGCTTAGCTTACTCTGGCTTAACAGAGAAAAACGTTACTAGTCGAATAAAGAAATATTTATAACAATAGAAGAAATACAAAATGGAATTAAGAGGCATACGTGACAGTCACATTTCGGCAAAATCACCAAGTCTATTTAGGCATTTATCAGGACGCAGAACCAAATTGTTTAACCCGTCTTGGTAGAAATCAGGGCCCTGTCCTTGAGTCAGGTCAGTCAGGTCTCGGCGGATGTTTTCACAGCACTGTCTTGGAATATTGCAGCACATCATAAACAATATGCTACACGCTACCTTAGCTCAGTCCCAGCTCTGACGAGATTTCACTCAGAGTTACCGTCTATTATTTTGAATCATTTCTCAAATTCGTGCCGTGTTAACTTTTGTCGTTGAAGAACTTGGCCGGCCACTCCCTGCCTATTGCGGTTTTCGACATCCTGTCGGTCTGATTGAAAAGAGTGACACCATTTCGCTACACGTTGTCTGTTTATGTTTCTTCACCGTAAACTTCCACGATATGACTGGAATGTCAGATGCGGTCGCAGTCTTTGTCCATAAAATCGAATCACGGCTCGCACTTCGAAGCGAGACCAATTTCTAAGCTCTTGCCATTTCAATCGTCCTGAACCGTCTGGGAACTTTCAATACCTACCCGCAAACCAGCTGTGTAACAAGTAGCGTCATTTGTCTCCACTCTGGGGCAAACAAAATTTCTCCACAATATGTAGTTTTCAAATGCTGCGGCTTGTAACCTTTTTTTCTGATCATCCGCCGTAGATAAAAAAATTTGATTGGATTCGAATCCATTTGTGATAACAGATACATCTGTATATGAATTAACTTTGAATGAAAAGTAATAATTAATTTCGCTCTTAATATTTGAGATTTAATTTCAAAACATTCAGAGAGAGACGCATAGCGATAAGCGATGAAAAAGATAATAATTAAGAAGTTGAAAACAGTTCCGACAATAATGTATACTCTATACTGCAATTGCAAATGATTTCATTAATATGCTTGTCGTACCCCAGTCCTATCTTGGACTGGGTTCACATTGCCCGGCGCGCCTGGTGTAGAAGGAAACATATCATCACCAAAAAGCCATAACAATAATTATTTATTGAAGACAGACAAACACAATTAACAAGCACAAGTTCAATCTATAAGTGGAAACCTTGGAGTGATTTCTAATATCTAGATTAATCCTGATACTCAACCTTATACTCAAATCTACATTCAAATCTAATATTCCCGTCTAAGTAATCTCAGCTATCAGAATTGACAAGGAGACGAACTCTTGCTAACCTCACGTAGGACTTAATTTGATTCCTTTAATGATTAATCTAATACTTTGCTATAATACTATCAAATACGCGCAAAGCTCGTTGAAGTGATCCGTAGACGATACTTACATTTAGTTTGGCAATTCCTTCTCTCTCTCGCTCTAACATTTACGAAATCTAGACTTTATATAGTCGAATTAATTAGCATATAACTATCTCGTGTTTTTCCGAAGAGTCTGTGAAATAGAATAAATGCTGGCCCAAAGTTACCCAAGAGGATTAGTTTGGAAATTAATGCGGATAGACCCGTCACATGCTGTACTAATTACAAAAGGGTGTTGGGTGGTTCTTGATGCCATTAGGTAAGAATGAACAAGAAAGGTCAAACCATGCCTCTATCCTTTCCTTACGGATGCCGGTTGCCAGTCTAGGAAACGCTGTCCATAGGTGATGGATAATGGAAAGACTCTCCAAAGAACAAACACAAAGCAAGGGGAAAGAGTAACAAAGTTAAGAGAAAATCCGTTCCGAACCAAAACTGGCAAGATAAGAGCTGAAGAAAGGGGTGCTCTGGAAATAATGGGAGAAGGGGTGTAACAGTTTGAAGTGCCTTGGGCGGCAGGGAGGTTAAAAACTGCCCTTCTTCTGTCAAGTCGTAATTTGGAGTAATAGAGCTACTGAAGACCTATCGTGTAAAATGCTGAATTTTTCGAAGCTCAAAGTCTTCACTTTGACGTGGTACGGAAGTATGGAGAGCGTTGCGCCAGCTGAGGAAACGTCCTCTAATGAACGAGATAGCCCTTGTGTAGCTTTGAAGTGTGTTGTTAATAAACAACCAATAAATCAATCTTACTTACAATAATGGTTAAGAAAGCCCAATAGACTAAATTCATGTGACGTCACAGTCAGATGATAAATGCAATCCATATTTCTAGCCAATCAGTTGCTAAATTTATGTAGCGTCTAATCATGCGAAAAATGCAATCATGTTTCCAGCCAATCAGTTCATGCGCTTCTATATTGTCAAATTTTGCTTTTTACAGAAACTTTCTTATAAAAGTACACATTGATAAACAATAATAACGTACATAGGTAAACAAAATGCATTGATTTAAAAATACACACAAATAAAAGTCTAATGTTAATGAGGACACGTAGTCATATTTATCATGTGACCGCTACAAATTCAGCCCATTGCCATTGCGTTCTGCAATTAATATTTTTTCTTCTCCATATTTAGAGTTCAGTGAAATTGGAACTCGAACATCACGGTTGAGAAGCTTGTAACTTTACCATTAGGTTAAGATTCCTTCATCTAAATACGCCAACATTATTATGCATCTTAATACGTTGTTAATGCAGCTAAATAAATCTGAATTGTGCAAAGTCACTTTGCCATTGTTTTATTCAATGACATGAAGAAAAAAAGAAAAGTATTATTTAAAAGTTTTCTTTTTCGTTTTTCGTAATCATGTTTTTAAATACGTTCATCTTTTCTGCACGAACTGAATGCAAATTGTTTTAACATTTATATAAACACTTTGCACCTTACACTTGACTAATACAACTCTTGGAGGGAAAATTACGGTAATCCTACGCCTGGTTGAATGGGAGCAAAGAAAATATTTTTCGCTCTCTCACACACATACACTCATCTAGTTTCTGCGCAGCCTTAGGGCAATTTAAATTGCAGTTGTATTCCAAAGAATTGAAAAATAAAAAATAAAAAAAGGTAGTGAAGATGTCATTATGCAGAAAATTAGTTATATTCCAGATTTGTTGATGTTTGGAAAACTAAATAATTGAAAATTATTTTTCTTTCCTCTGTTCAAAGACAAACTTGTTATAAAAGTACTAGAAACTTTAACTTCCTATTTAAAAAAATTGTTTGTATTTTACGTAAATAAGTTTATTAAATGTACGCATATGTAGTGAAACATTGCGAAGAGCTTTTGAACTCTGACATTTAAAACATCGCAGCGGTCTTGTTGTTCACAAAAAGAAGGGAAATTACTCACAAAGAAGTCATTCAGATACAAGTTTTGGCGATTTTGTGTGTGTGTTTCATTGATTCGTTTTTTTCCCCTCACTCTCTACTTATATTTTTCCAGAAACTCAAGATATTTTTAATAAAAACTTAAGGTAGATTAAACACGAAACTTCTCGCTTGTTGCATAAATATAAATTCATTGAGAAAATATCGCATCTTAATTGATTTTTTAAATACTTTTTAGAGAGTCCTTGGCTATAAATTCAATTTCATGCAGATCAAATTAATCGTTTTGTAAAATGTGTGTGCACAAATTTAACATAATCCATTGAAATTTTCTTTTTTGTAAACAAACTTTTTTGAATTGTCATTGATTAGTTTTTTCATAAATAATAACTATTTTTTTCATTAATGAGAAAGAATTATTAAAAAGCATCTCAAAATTAAACTACCGTATTTACTCGAATCTAAGCCGTCATCGATTCTCCCCCCCCCCTCCAATTTTCTACACATTTTTGAAAGAAAAAAAAAATTGTGTAAAAGACTCATCGATATCCGATTCGTAATTTTTTAAGAAATTTAATGAGAAATAATAAGTTAATAATTAATTTATTTTACCTGTACTAAAATCTTTCAAGTACATACATGAACCTATAATTAACCGCTCACTATCGTTCTTGAACAATGATTCGTCACCCCCAGTGTAACATCTGATTGCGGAATGGGTGCCTGCGTCGCCATTTTCCCCACGATGTCGTTTTCCGGGCCATCCAATGCATTTATTAAGCAAACTTTTTTGGAATGTTTTATAGAAGAATGCAAGATAATTATTAAAGACTGTTAAACATTTACAAGCAAAAATTATATCATTTTGCTTATGCCATCGATGTATATTTGTTTCATCCGTGTCAAATTTTCAATAGCCGCTGCTCTGTTTTCGTTTTTAATTGCATGTAAAATTGCCTCCCTTTTCATACTTGCGTCATAGTGAACTCGTTTTGATGCTATTACGATATCTTTGATGCACAGGGTTTAAAAGAAAGAGTATATAAAAAAAATTTCTCAAATACGAGCAGACAGCGATGTTTAGGATAGACTGAATACTAGAGATAAACTGCTGAATGGATAAGTCGTCGATGCAAGTGACCAGAGTGGACAGCTACATTTTTCCTTTTGAAAGAGGTTGCCAGTTTTCATTGGCATAGCTAGACTTGACAAGGCCCTGTATTAAAATTCCTTGAGGCTCTTTATTGAAGATTTTTAACAATTAATGATTTTTTATTTATGCCTTTTGGGGCCTTGTATCATTGATATTGGTGATACAGCGTACTCTTGCCAATTTTCCCTATCCATCAAATGTTTCGCTTTCGATTCTAAGCCACATCCGATTTTCATTAGCATTAATACTGGAAAAATAGTGCGGCTTAATTCGAGTAAATGTAGTAAAAAATGTATTAATTTCATTGAGTAATCAATGAACAGTTCAAGTTAGTCTGTGTAGTAAAAATAATCGATTTTTGTGTACTGTTCTATAATCTCATAATGAAAAGGAGATTTCTCCATTCCATACTTATTCGATTAAAAGAGGATTTTTCAAATCATCTTTTAACCGAATTTCAATTTATATCAAAATTGTTTATAACAAATCTTTTGGGAAATTACCTGCGCCAACGTCAGCTGATTTAAATGTCACGTGTTTTTTTTTTTCTTTTTCTTTTTCCGTTACTGATTTATTCTGTAAAGATAGTAATGTGTTCTCTGATATTTTAATGCACTTCTGTAATCGGTTCTAGTTTTTAAGAAAAAAAGTAACAACTGGTAGATCATGAAATGGTTGTTTCACAACTATTTTCTAGCATTAAGTTTTGATAATCTGACTTAAAACGAACGCAAAAATTTATTACAAAATTCGAAATTGTTCTCTCTCTATATATATACACTCATGGACAAAAAAATTAGCGCACCAAGAAGGAGTCATCCAAATGATACGAAATTTTACATACGTAATGACTACTTTGATATAAGTAATTGATTGGAAAATCAAAGAAAAAGGCAAAAGAACGGAGGATTTAACACCTGTTGAACCCCATCTAGCGCGAATGCACGATGCGATACGATCGGGGCATTGAGGTACAAGTTCTGTATGATGTCTTGAGACATTCTTCTATTTTCTATTGCCTCTATTCGTTCAATTGGATTCTCGGCTCCAAATAGATATGCTCATTGGAGACAAATCTATCGGGGCCAAAGGGTAGTAAATGGGAAAGTCTTGTTGACCCTGCCATGTGACAGTCTTGGTTGAAAAAGGCTCGTAGTTGTGAGGGCAACAATGTTGCAGATGTCATGACATACTGGACTTCATGGCCACATCACTAGTACCGTATTGTAGCATGGACCCAACCAACACTATGGGAGCGGTGTGTTGTTGTAAAGCAAAGGCAGGATTGAGGTGTTCACCACGGGTCTCCACACATGAACACGATTGTCATCACTGCTGAGATTGAATCTGGATTCGTCGCTAAAAGACACTTGGTTCACATTCCGCTGCACTCCAGTTTCCTCGTGCGCGGCACCACTCCAAACGGAGGCGTCGATGGGTGGGCGTCAAGGGTAGTACACGTAATGGGCCGCCCGATCACAAATGCCCTTCAGCCAGGTACCCTTCGTATGGTTCGAGAAGACACAAGGGCCCCTATTGAAGGTGCTACCTGTGCCTGGATGGCGGCATGAAGCAGTTGGCTTATACGCGTGCATTTCTTACGATGGGGCGGTCTTCTCGAGACTGGTCTGTCGAGGGCATCCTGAGCCTGGTCTTCGTGTAAATGACATCTCTCGGATCCACTGGTCCCAACATCCTTCTCACAACGCAATCAGAGCGACTAATTTGACGAGCTACTCCGCCTAGCTGACCACCCAGCTTCCATCTGCCTGATGATTCTCCTCCTCTCAAACTGCGGATAGCTGCTTCAAATTGTCTTCGAAAACGGCGTAATGGCATGTCTACTCAGCACTTCTTTTGTAAACGATTCAGCACACTCAAACAAGCTTTGTTACTGTTTTATACTCCATGGAGAACGACGTTCAAACGCCCTCTACCGGCTATACGTAATGCGCAATCACGCTACATTTCTATCATTTGCATATCTCTCTGACATGTACCTTCTTACCAAGTTTCGTTACGATCTTCCAATTATTCTTGGTGCGCTAATTTTTTTTGTCCATGATTGTATTTATACACTTCTGTGGGAAAAAACCCCTTCTAAAACAAGCCGATCATCTCGAAATTTTTCATGCAGATTCCCTTATATCATACATGCAAATGATTACATTTTTAAGGCCAGTAGCGTTCACACGGGTGGGGTTTGGGGGCTGAACCCTCACATAACCCAACAGATTTTCAATTTTTATTATATAGATTACGCCTCGGCGCTTTTGTCTGCACGTTTTTAGAATATAACCTCTCTCCAAGAGATGTTTGTGTACGCTCAGTGGCGTAACATGCACCCCCGAAACCCCCTCATTGCGGAGGGGCAGGATTCTAGGGGCCCAAAGCCTGACTGACGCCAAGTTGCAATCCTTTGTAAGATCAGCTTGGGGGTCTAAGACCTGACTTTGCAAGGGGGCCCTAATATTCTCCGTTACGCCATTGTATACGCAAGTGTTCAAGGCTAATGATATTAATTTCGGTTATAACCCTGTTTCTGTTAATCAAGTAGCTTTGTATAAAGCAAATAGCAATCATGGGTGTTTACTTTACTTGTTGTTGGAGTTGCAATTCCTTGGAGACATAACCGATAACGCTACGATGTTGTCGAAGACTTTATAACCAATTGGACTTCAGATGTGATCGTATAGTTGGGACGCATAAAACTGGCTGATCATACCGAGCAATAGGTCCTTACTTGCACTGTACAGACACGGATGTGCAAAGGTATGGTAGTAATAATTACTGTAAGAAACTCCTCGGCGAATGAAGGCTCTGGAAGGCCAAGGTGGATGAGTTCGTAGCCAGATCGGATAAACGCGAAGGCATAAACTGTTTCTTTAATATCATTGTCCGCTATTCATCATGCTACGGCCCCTTCTGTACCACCATAGTACCACCAGGCGCTTCATTGTGGTGGGAGTATGTTCACAGTGGCTTTCAAGACATCCGTCTTTAACCCTTACAACATGACTGAGTTGTCAAGAGCGGTGACAAAGCCGATCATCACAGATTCTAACAAACTGGCATCGCATAGAGTTCAACAGCGAATCTCGTTTCAGTCTTGAAGCCATAAGATTCGTGTGTGCAGAGGCCCCATAAACCTTTGTTTTATACAAATTTACAGCCATTATACCTTGTATGATGAGATGGAGTTCTATCTTACTACAGGTCACTTCCAGTCCTATATATTTCAGTATCTCAGCGACACTTGACAGCCTGCAGCCGGTTGCGTTACTTTTGATGGTATGTCATCCATGGGCAATATTCCAACAAGATAATACCAAGCCTATATGGGTCGCATGCCTCATGTCCTTAATTTTTTTTCTATGGCTTACAAGGTCAATAACTTTTGATCCATCGAACATGTAGGGTCTAAGATGCCATAAATTTGGAAGAACAACTTATGAAAGCTTGGCAGGACATATCGCAAAGAATTTTTATCACTCCATTTAAAGGCATGTACGAGCACTTATTGCCAGGGATTGGTGCTCTCTAGTTGCTTATTTTAACATTCAGAAAGCCTTTCCTAACCATTGCCGGATTGTAAATATTAATAATTTCATTACGTGTGTATGAACTTTATAATACTGTCAAAAAATAATTAAAAGGAACGATTGCAAAGTTCTGAATTTGAATGAAGAAATTTTAAACTGGTCTTGAAACTAAAAAAATATATGGAAGAGAAATAATTACTGCAAGCAAATACAATGATTGTATTAAGTATGGACTCACTGAATGTATTTAACTTAATCATTTAGGTCTTTACAGCTAACCCAATCAGTTTTTTACTTCTAATTTTCTAAGAGCTGTTTAATGACATAAACTTGGTCTTTATGTAGGGAGGTTAAATGTGAATATATGTTCAGGATACAAAAAATAAATAAATAAACAATACCAAGTAATTGCATCAAATAATGCGAGTATCTGATTTCATGAGAATATTTTTGTACTTTTGGAAATGAAGCAATGTGGAATAAGAGAAAAATAAATAATTTTCAAAGAATCAATGTTTAAATTACAAATTTTAAAAATGTTTAAATTGTGAAATTTACATAAGCACATTTTTTTTCATATATATTTTTTAAATTTTACATTAAACTATAATATGATCGAATTTTATTTGGCAGTTTTACTGTTCCTGTGTTCAGATTCAAAATAATTTACATAAAATAAACCTAATAACAAAAATACGGACATTGGCCTCCAAAATTTAAAGTATAATCAGTTTTTTTGCCAAATTTTGAACTTAATTGACATAAAAATAGAAAATTTGGAAAAACTTTGAATAAAACAAAAAATTACTTGTTGAATTAAACATAAATTTCACATTACGATTCTCCAAAAAAAATTCTCAAAAAAATAAAACAATTTTTTTTAAAAGGAATATGTCCTTTTCCTAATTATTTGTAATGCATTGGGGATATCGATTTCAATGCTGTCAATTAAGTTATCGAACACAAAAATAGAAAGTGACACCCATACATGGATCAGTCCTTGTTCCGGATTAATTAACGATCTCTTTGGAAGATCTGAAGAAACTCTCTCTCTCTCTCTACTTGCTAAAATATTCGAAATTCTCTACTGGATTAGGGTACGGTGATCAAACTGCCATTCGATTTGCTCCAAGATGTACATCAACAAACCTAGCACAATGAGGTCAGTTATTATCCTCCGTTTTGTTGAGTTCATTGCTAATTGCACCAACATTTTGTATGATTATGGAACAAAGGCAGCTTGTCCTGATATTTTACAGAAGTGAGTTCCTCCATGGAGAACATCAAGTCAGAGTAGCTACCCAGAATTTCTAGCCCAAACCATGATTTCACTTCCTATATCACGGTGTCTTTCAACAATGTTGGATTGGTAAAATGTGATTCCCCTTTCTCTTCAAATCAGCACACAATCTTAAGCTTCTCCAAATTAAATTGTGAATCGTTTATGAAGAATATAAAGGAGCCCGTTGCTATCTAGCTCAGATAGCCCAATGTAAACGGGCTTTCGATGCTCTTACACAATGTAAACGAGTACTCCTGTGTTGTAGATTAGGATACACATGTGGCAGTGGTATTCTTATAAGCCCCTAACTGCTCTGGACTGAAGTGATCATTTTCGCCTAGGGGTAGGGTGTGCTTACAGAACGGGAGGTACCGAGAACGAATCCATCCTTCATTGGTGACCCTGGGAACTACAAACAAACGCAATCTTCGCTTAGCAATCGTGGCGCCATCTATCCACCGCAAATGCAACCAAGCCGTCAGACACATGACACAATCAACAAGCCGTCTCATACATGACGCAACCTTCAAGCCGTCTCATATAAATGACGCAACCCAAGCTTAAGAAATGATGCAACAGCTCACACGCTCGCCATAACAATGATATCGTTCGTTCGCCTTACCGACTCCCTGGTGGGGGAAGTGTGTGGTGAGGGTATCTATATAAGCAAGAGAACAACCTTCACACTAAGATTATCATTTTAGTATAGTGGTTATGTTACGTGCTTACGGAACAGAAGATACCGACGAATCCTCCTTCACGCATAAGGGTCTCTTGCTTAGAGTACTTGTTTGAGAAGGTGTATGCGCACCATAGTAATAAACATAGTCATCATGTTGATCGAAATGATCTGAAAGGAACAATTGCACAGTAGAGTTCCTCCTTCAGTTAGAATTAAAAAGAGGTAATGTGAAGAAGTTGTAAGCCAAGGCCGTGTGGAATAGTTCTTGATACTGATTTTTAAGGTTCAAATTGATCTTAGAATTCTTGGATTACATTATACCAGACACATTAAGATGTTAGCATCAGCAGCTTAGGATAGTCTCTCATTTCTATCCATTCGATTAAATGCCATTTCAATGAATCGGGTAAACGACATCAAGACGTGATCTAACCAAGCGATACCTCTTTACAACCTTATATATGTGAAGGGATTCGTTCTCGTACCTTCCGTTTCGTAAGCACATGACTTACCCCTAGACCAAAATGATCACTTCAGTCCTGCCCGGAGGCAGTTAGTGGCTTATATGGATACCACCGCCGCACACTCCCCTACCAGTAAGTGAACGAACGATATAGTTGATATGGCGAGCATGTTGCGTGAGCAGTTGTTGCTGTAATTGAGGAGTTTGCTCCACGTGAGTCGGACGACTTTGCTGCGCCAAGTGAGAGTGGTGAGTTTTTGGTTGCTCCTTTCATGGGTAATGGCGCCACAACAGATCGAAGGTTGCCTTTTGTATTCAGCCAGAGTCACCAATGACAGAGATTAGAATCCTGTACCTATTGATTCGTAAGCAAGTAACATACCACTAGACAAAAGTGATCACTTCAGTCCGGAGGCAGTTAGTGACTTATATGGATAACATCGCCACATATGTTTATTTTACTGTTGTCTAAATAATTATAAATTGTTATAACATATAAATGCACAATTATAACTTATAATTGCAAAAACTTTTTCAACTTTGCATATAATCGTATCAAAATAAATTTGAGACAAAAATAAATTTAAATATGTGGAAGAAAGTTCGAATTTTTTTTTTTTTTGAAAAATTAGTTTTAGAAAAAAAAATTAAATAATTCAGCAACTATTTCAAAATTCTCGACTACCTGCGCCAGAAGTTGAGTTTAGATGAATAGCATAAAAACTTTTTTAATCATTAAAAAGAAATTTTTTTAGAAAAATCTTTCTCTATTTAATATGTAAAATTTTCCTGTAAACGCTGAAGATGTGTTTGACTAGCTGATTCCCCTCGGCTACGCCATTGTTCAAAATTCTAACATATAACAACAATCGAAGTTTCTTTGTAGACCTAAATTTGTTCTTTCATTATCCTCCAGAGTGGAAATTTGCTTGTTCATTGTGAAAAGCGAAACAACGCTCCTCATACCTCCAGCGGTTGGTGAATGAGAGAAAAATCGTTATCGTTTTTCCTCGGGCACTTAATTCATACCGCGCAACCTACGCAAAAGGAGAGGACAAATAAGCGATCGGCAGTCGACGCCTACGTCATTTCCGTTTCATAGCTACGGTCGACGGCCACAGAGCGGCACGTGTGTCGATTTCACTTGCTGCGGTTAATAAAAGCCCGGCTCTCTCTTGAAAAAAAAA
>BMAO01018373.1:0-20475 GCA_019973975.1 Trichonephila clavata | reverse complement strand
TTCGCGTTGCGAGATACCTTAAAACTTATCAGACTGACTTACCTGATATCAAATTACGCTTTAAAAAGCACTAAGATGTTAAAAAACATACAGAAAATAGTGATATCTTCTATTTAATAGCATCGCACCACAAACTTATTATTTTTCCCCTCTAGTGTAAGACAGTACAATTTTTGATTCGGTCCTAAGAAACATGCAGTTATATGAGGTAGGATTCAAAAATTCCCGAGCCGGGCCTACAACATGAACAATTTTTGCAGTAGAGTGACTCCGATTACGTTTCTTTGTTCCTGCGTTCTTCCTGTTTTCAAAAGTGATTTGACCAAAATCAAGTGGTCTGTAGCTCGCCACGGCATTTTATTTTGTAAGCTGATACCTGTAGTAACCGGTTATTCAAAGAAATGACGTTTGTAGATCAGAGAATGAATATTCAGTTGGGTAGAAAGTATATTTTGTAGAGCGATACGAAGACTTACGAAATGTTGACGCATATGTACACCAGTTATACATCATCGAGAACGCAAGCTTTTAAGTGGCATAGACGTTTCAAGGAAGTCAGGGGAAGTGTCGAAGACAGAACGCTCTGGACGTCTGCCGACTTCCCGCGCCGCTGAAAACATTGAAAAGGTTTCTGCGGTGGTAAGAATATGATTCACACAAACACCGAAGGGGTGAAAACAAAAAGGACTGTTTTGCCACCTCCTCCTCACTTCCGCTATTTTGCCCCCTGCGACTTCAGAATATTTCCAGAATTGGTGCATCGCTTTCAGGGTCGTCGATTCCAATCTGCAGATGAAGTTAAAATGCATCGCAGGCTGAATTAAAGGACATGGCTAAAATTGGTTTCCAGAAATTCTCGATGACCTTTACAAGCGATTGAAAAAGTGCACTGTTGCTCAAGGCTTGTATTTCAAAGGAGGATATGTTTTTCAACAATTTAATTGGTAATATTTTTAAGCTATAGACATAATCCGGGAATCCTATTTCGTAAATATCTTCACATAACAAGAGATAAAGTTCTAACTAATGGGAATGCAATTTAAGTAGATTAAAAAAATTCTCTACCTTTGAAAGGCAAAATTTAAGATTTCAGAAAATGCCGTAATAATAACTTACCTCTAAAGAAATCGTTGGATGCAACAAAACCCGATGACAAATAAGTCAAAATGTATTCTGTGGAAAAGGTTCTGGTTTTGTGGAGTATTTATACTTGGCTTTTACGTCATCGATTATAGTAAAGCATGAGATGAAACACCTTTAATTAATTACATAATTCATAAAACAATTAAATTGGTTACTTGCCTATTTCAACATAATTGAAATCTATTGTTCAGATTCTCGTAAATCTTGAAAAATTTGGGACTAATGACTTCTCGTTTATTACCTTTTTAGTTGATTATGGAGGAAGATAATTACTTATTTCGTATTGAAATTAATCATATTTGAAATTAAACTAATTATTAATGTTTTTCTCACTTTTAATTCTCATTACTTTAGAAAAAAATTGTGTTCCTTGTTCTCTTAAAAAATATTAAGAAACGCCCTGTTTCAAAATTGTTAAAGAATTACTTCTTGAAAAACAACATTACCACAAGAATTTTATTTCGAAAAAATTAATGCATTTGTGAAAAGCTATTAAATGAAATACTGATTGGATATAATTTAATTTTATGCGAATTTCTTTTTTACCTATAGATGGGGCTTGTTTGCTTGCAAATGAATACTATTATAACAAAGCATCATTTGTAGAGTTATATTAATGTAAATTCATTATTTAGTTATAATACATATATATATATATATATATAATTTTATTATCTTTTCCAATTATAAAATAGTAAAAATGTACAAATTTGTTGAAAATCTCGTCGAAATACAAGGGTTGTTAAAAAAGTATTACACCTTAGATTTTCCCGAGACCACGGGAAACTGGGGAAACGATTCTTTCTCCTTTCACCGGTTCTGAAGATGTTAACCTGCTGACCTCCGTAGTCTCCTTTATGCATAAGCCTGACATTGCGAACCCCCAAGATTTTGAACATCCTTCCTCGACATAATATTCTTGATTTAAATACGTGTACTAGTATAGTTGTATTATTGGGAACAATTTAGTGATCGAGCCCATGATGACACATTTCCAACTTTTCCACGAGGCCTTTCAGGTTGTAGAACATGGAAACCTTAACATAAAAAGAGAGATTTCGCAGACCCCTTGAAAGGAACTGGGGATCCCCGGGGGTCCGCGAACCACACTCTGAGTCATAAGGTACAGGTCTGGTTTCTAGGCAGGGTACTTAGAAACTCAACGTGAAGCTCATAGATTCAAGCTTGTGAATACTTTAACACAGTCTTCCAAATGAGCATTTTTTCGATAAGTTTTTCCGATAAATCGGCAACAAATTAGGCCAAGTCATTCATATTTTTGTTCGAAATTTATCAATAACTTTAATTTTAAGAATTACTTCTTATAGAACAGATTAAGAATTAATACAATCGCAGTTATTTTGATGGCAAATATACAATGGCAAAACAATCTAACGAGCTCTAAAAGCTATAAATGTAACTATATTTAAGTAAACATAACCACGTAAGTTCCACATCCAAAGGCAGGCTATGCATAACTTTTTCAATTTGAAAACTTTTTATCTAATTCGAAAATTAAATTTAGTTCTTATTTTCCATGGCCAGTAAAATTTTGTCACTAAGTGGTATTACTTTTAATAATTAAGAAAAAAATAATTGAGTTAGAAAAAAATTTAGGAATTTATCAAAATGTTTGACCCTGAAAACATTTCATGTAAATAACAATGTAGAATTAATCTATTGACTCTTGAAAAGCTCATAGATCGAGGGAAAATTCGTATTTTAAAATATGCACGATCTGTAAATCGAGGTCATTGTATTTATTTCTTCATGAGTCAATAGTTTTCAATATTCCAATAGATGATTGTTTAGAGCAGTTATCTTCAAACTGCACTTAGTGAAACCCTGGAGATCTACAAATTACACCCAAAGTTCCCGGAGTCAAAATTAAAACTCAAAGTGAAAATTATAAATGTATGCACACAAAAAATAAATATGAATTAATGAGTTTGTATGACCACACACATGAGTATCTAAAGCCGTATTTAACATCAGCAGGAAGGAAAATTTAAAAGAAGTGTGGAGACGGGCAACTTATCTTTTAAGGTAGCCGATGACTTGCGACAACTTTTTATTTAAAAAGTGGAGATATGGGACATTTTTGTTGTTTTTAGACTTGTTTAGACATTGTAAGAAAATATATGCTAAAATTAAGAAGAGAAAAAGAAATAATTATTACTAAAATGGGAAAAATTAGGTAAAAATTTACAAAATATAGCATAAACGCAGCCGATTCTGTACAAAAAGTTTATGAACAAAATTTCAATTTTTCAATTCTGTCATGTTTGTTTTAATTGCCATGTTATTCAATTTTGAATTTTGAAATGACCTTCAGGATTAGAGATATTTTGATTTTTACAAAACCTAGAGCCCTTTATCTTAGTAATTATATGAAATTCCTTAAAAAAACAATGGTTATACTAACATAAGGAACTGTAAAATTTGTAATAAAACAGTGGTTGATAAATCGGAAGTTCAAAACATTTCTACTATTATGCAGAGCAGACACACAAAATTTTCAAATTAATTATTTTCAAGACTTTTTTTCTAATCTCTAGCCTCATTTGAGCATTTTAAAAAACACATTTCAAGTAAAACGCGTATTAAAGTACACTGGGGGGTGTCCAAAAGTTAAGCTTAATTGATAATTATGTGAATAAAGAAGAAACTGTAAATCAGAATGGCGGGAAACGTGATATGCGAGTGTAAAATGGTTATAAAATAAGGAAGCAAATCAAAAGATTAATAATATATAATTAATTTTATTATCCAAAGTAGCAGTTTGAAAGAAAAAACTGAGCATAGCAAGGATCCACACTTTTAAAGAAAAAATTAAAGAAAACATTAAATAAAATACTGATGCTGCAGTTTAATAAGGCGTGTGGTCACCTCTGACAGCCAGGCACGATGCACAGCGATTTACCATACTTGCTATGAGATGATGAATGAGTTGTGGGATCAAACGGTTCCAAGCTTCTTGGAGAGCTCTCTTCAGTTCTGTAACGGAGCTTGGTGGGTGCGAAAGGGCTGCAATTTGTCACCCGAGCATATCCAATACATGCTCGGCATACGCTGGATGTTTTCCGATTCAAGGAAATCATCAATCAGCACCGCTCAGTGGCATGGCGCATTATCATCCATGGATATGAAGTATGGACCAACAGCACCTCGAAACAAGCGAACACAAGGCTCATGAGCTTCGTCTCTGAATCTTTGAGCAGTCACAGACCCCGTGTTAAAGAAATGGAGGTCTGTGCGGCCATCCATCATGATGCCTACCCATACCATTACTCCTCTTGATGGAAAATGATGTCATTCCGTTATGTTTCTTGGTTCAAAACGTGTTCCACGTTCTCTCCATATCGTTACCCACCGAGAATAACAACTCAGACTAAACCGGGACTCGTCACTGAACATCACATTGGCCCACTCTCCCACATTCCAGTATTGATATTTCAAACTACAGTTCAAACGAGCGCGATTATGCGCAGACGTGAGAGAAATGCAAACTGTTGGTCTTCTGGCATACAAGCCAGCATGATTGAGTCTCCTCTAAACAGTTTGTCTCGAAATTCGTATTCCTGTGGCGACTGTGAGCGCCGAACCTAGTGCTCTAGCAGTACTACCCCTCTGACGTCGCGCACTTATTACCAGATATCGGTCTTGGCGAGGAATTGTGACTCTTGGTCGACCTGATACTGGTTGTTGGGTAACATCTCCCGTTCTTTGAAACCTCTGCCACAGTCTTGAGATCACAGACTGGTCCACATTCAGAATTCGAGACACTTCGGTTTGTGATCGTGAGGATTCCAGCATTCCAACGATTCTTTCTTTCGTAAACATGTCCAATTGGCGTCTTTGTGCCATCATTCACCTTGTTTGATGGTTACTAACGTTCCTTCGCACAGCAGTACCACGAAACTTGTCTGAACTGCCTATGCTGCGTGAATCGGTTTCTCCGCGTTCCGACATGCGCCGGTGTTTCGCGCAGGACGTAGTCGACTGAAAAGTTTTGCATAAACCCAATGTTTCTTCTTCACCCAATTAATATCCGCAAGAAATTTGGAATAATTTTACGAATATTTACTCCATGTTTTTCGCATTTTACGATTTATGCTTAACTTTTGGACACCAGTGTATGACTGACAGCTTGCTTAAAGTAATGGCCTCTGCTTTTACTAAAACACTTGTAGTTTTCTCTCTAGTGAACGGAAAATAATACACTTAGTATTTTTATAAAGCTAATAAGATGGCCTATAAAATAAAATCATAAGAAAGTTTGCCAATTTTTGGCAAAATACACAATTTTAGGGGAGTCGGATACCTTAAGTAAATTCCTACAACATTTGATTCCTTGTATTCGGATGCAAGGGAGCCGAAACAAGAGAGACACTATGACAGAAATTAGCCACAACGAAAGTGATAAAAAGCACATTCATTACTCTAATAAATATATAATTATTAAAATATAGATTTGAATATATGTGCAAGAGAATATTAACCCTTACTTATTCTTATAATTATCTCACATTATTTTTCTCTATTTTTAAAACAGTTTATTTTTAAGATATTTTATATAAAATGTCTTTGATCTATAATCAGATTGCTTAAGATAACCGTAAACATAAAATCTACTGATCAGGTAACTTAATTAAATATATTATGTACAATTTTTTTTAAAAAAGTAATTTTGAAAATATACATCTTACAGTGGAATTCTATATTATATTTCTTTTTCAAGAAATTGAACTATAATTGATTTTGATGTGGAATCAAAATTTAAGACAGGGGTTCAGTGCATGTTTCATTCTGTATTTACATTTGATTCTGTTGCAAGGGCAGATATTTTTCAAGCATTTACTGAAACTATTTTTTACAATTAGATTTGCATATAGGGACTCTCATTTAGCGGCCATATTTTTTATTACGAATTTCGAATTTAGTTTAAAAAAAGGTTAAATTCATAAAAAAATTTCATGACTCACAATGATATTTTACTCTGCAGATTTAATTTACAGATTCTATTGTACACGTTTTTATTTCGTTTCTATTTAATTAGAAAAAGTATAGTGACTTCTTACAACCTTCAATAATTCAACCTTTGAAATTGTACAAGATATCATTTCTGATACATGAAGTGTGTAGAAATAAGTAAAATAAAGGTATATAAACTCATTAATACTGAACTCGTACCGATTACATAATTAAACATTTTGCTTGTCTTTGGACACCGTTTCCGCTTTAAGTGCTGACGGTTTCATTTTATCGGTACACTTTACTGTGCCTTCGGATACCGTTCCCGCTTAAGGAGTAGACGTTTTCAGTGTATCAGAATATATATAGTCTGACTTTGTCTTTGGATGTCGCATACGTTTAAGCAGCTGACGTTTTCATTTCATCGGAATAGCTTTCCTCTGTCTTCGAATACATTTTCTGCTTAGGAAGCTGACGATTTTACTGCATTACAGTAGCTTTAAGCTATCTTCGTATACCAAGTTCGCTTACTGAGCTAAGTTTTCATTGCATCGGAATGGTTTTAATCTGACTTCGGATACCGTTTCCGCTTAGCTTCCGTGTAGCTTAGGGAGCTGTCGTATTTATTGCATTGGAATAGCTTTATCCTGTCTTCGGGTACCTTTAAAGCATGGGAGCCGATGTTTTCATGACATCGGAATAGTTTTCCCCTGTTTTCAGATTATGTTTTGAATAGCTAATGAAATACTCTATTATTCTGAATTGCTTTCCTTTAACAAGAATATGCTCTTATTATCTTGTAGTAAATAAAGTGTAAGAATTCGCTAAAATAATATTTTTTTAATTGATATCAAAATGGAAGAAAAACCACACAAGTTATCACAACCCGAATTTTCAAATTTTGATTCTCACATTTTTAAGTAAATTCATCAACTATTAATATATTAACCATTTTTTTTTTTTTGCTTTCAGGGGAGGTTTAAAATGCCGTCTGGCACTCTTTTCACTTGTTCACTTGGAAAAAATTATCTATTTAATAAAGTAAGGAAACAACAAAGGAATTTCGAAAACTAAATATTTTTGTCACTTTGGTATAACAATTGCTAAATTTGTATTTTTATCAAACTGAATTGCTAACTGTTTGATAAAGCACTAAGAAGACAAAAATAGAATTGAAAAAAATTCTACAAAACCAATATAGAGTTTTCTTTTATCTTGAAATTATTCGATTAGTACTTAGATCACAGCTGGTTTATAACGTCATTCTATGAGAATTAACTTTGTGGGAGTCCAAGGAATAAAAGATTAAAACTTAAATTCACAAAATTAGTGTTTAATAAGTTAACAGTTTGTTGGAATTAAACGTTGTTTGCAAATGAAAACAAATTTCCAATTTTTGATTCTAATAATAACGTACTGAGTAAATTTCTTTAATTTTAAGGTAAAACTCTTTAAGAAGAAATACAACACTTTTTTTACCTTCTTTTCATAAAATACCTATAACACGTTCGCATACTCCAAGTATTATTTTGAGATATTTTCACCGAGAGGTAGATGGGGATTCTAAGCCATCCTATCATTGAAAGTGTTCCATGATTGGATAAAGTTTGAAGGCTACTGGTTTAGAGTAAAGGGAAAGCAATATAAAAGAGCAAACAAACGTCTTATTTAAGAAGAAAACATGTTCTACGATCCTTTATATATAAATTATGCATTTAGAAATATAAGCCAATCGGCAACAATTCTACATTATTCAACTGATTGGCATTATTCAATTGTTTGTATCACACGCATGTGCTATAGAATACTAGAAAGAAAAATACGAAACATAGCTGCTAATCCCTTCCTGGCTTTTTCCCGAGCTAAGATCGGGCAAGTGAAACATTCCATCCTGGTTCATCCCGAATGTACCGCGGGCACTGTGAAAATTTACACTGCACAATCGGTCTTTCCTAAATTAATTTGTAAGGGATGAACAATGCCATACCTTAGTGTGAAAAGGTCGGAAGGAAGATTAGCCATTGTCAATATAAATTCAAATTATTCTTACTTATGAACAACAACACAAATTCTATTAACCAAAGTTAAGAGGTGCGCCCAAATACCCAAAATGGAAAACAATAGCGAGGCAGATGAGATATGAGAATACTTTAAATAATCAGATGAATTAGGTCTAAGCAATATCTTCTAATTCTTAGTGACCTAATCCAATTTGATTCCAAATTGACAAATCGTTACCTTTAATATTACAATAATCAGCTTCGAAGTATCCACGCCTCACTTCAAGTTTAATCAATGACTGCTAGCCGTAGCAGTCGAAATAACCTTTCTCTCCTTAACTCGAAAGTTTAATCTTTATACACAAGTCTTAATTTAAATACTCACATCTTCTTCTTCGAAGGAAGGCTTTCAATAGATTAAATTTTAAAGACCCACACACACATTTTTCCCCAAGAGGACTGTTAGTGAGAAGAATCCGAATAGACCCGTGACAATTATGACGTCACGAAGCCGTGACAATTATGGCTTCGAATGTTTTTGCTTGCTTTTGTAGGTTAGCAGAAAAAATTGACATTTTTGGATCCATAATACCGAAATAAAATGAGCCTGGAAGGGTTTTTTTTAATGTGAGGTGCAGTGTACTGAAATAATTCCTTTACGGTAATGTGGTACAATATCAAATGTCTTTATTGGAGAAGACACATTTTGAAATGATACTGGAACATAAAGGGAAGGGAACACACACTGAGGCAAGGAAAACGAGTGTAGCCAGTTAGGCTTCCGATTTATATTGAGAGGGAAATAAGTTTTCCCTATTAATTTTCTCGGAGGAATTATGAATTGGTTAAAACTCCAAACAGGGGTTAATAAACAATATATTGAATGCCTGTTAGAAATTTTAGTTGCGTAAGGGAGGGCTATAAACAAGAAACACAATCAAAATTGAATGTTTTTGAAGCATTATTGTCACCTACATTCGCTAAACAGTCTATTACGAAGAAATTTCCTAAAAACTAGGACATTTTTTCAAATTTTTTTATTGGAAAAAACTTAGCTGTCTTTACATAAAGTAACCATAACACGTTGTCGTCTCTCCGAGTATCATTTTAAGATATTTTCTTCTAAGAATGGAATGGGGTTTCTCAAAGCCCTTTTATTTCAAAGGGTACCATGTGTAGATATAGTTTAAATCCCACTGGCTTAGGGTAAAGAAAAATAAATATAAAAGTAATTAAATGTCATATTTCAGAGGAACTTTTTTTTGTAAAGGTCAGAAAACATCTTACATGAGGAGAGATTCCATGATTCCTTTTAAATACCTCAGTTAAAAACATAAGTAAATAATCAACAATCCTACATTAGTCAATCGTTTTGTAGTATGCAATTGTTGTATCGCGCAAGTTGTAGAATACTAGAAATGAAAAATATGTAATGAGCAGTTATAGCAAATAATGTTTTGGATGCTCATAAGAAATTTTAGTTACATAATGGTTACATAAGGCTACAGACAAGAAAAAATCAAATCGAAAATTTTCAAGTCCTCGTTGAGACATAAAATTGTTAAACCATTTATTACAAGAAATTTTTTGAAAATTAAAAAAAAAAAACATTATAGCAATTTATTATTGAAAAACTGCAAAATTGTTTCAAATGAATAATTAATTTATATCAAGGCAATTTCTAAAATATTCCCTTCTCAATATTTTTTTCCTTTACAAATAAACAAAAGAGTCCCACCTCTAGGTAGGAAAACACATAAAATTCAATTATTTCATCATTTAATTCAATAATTTTTGGAAAATTCAATAAATCTTTTTTCCGAATAAAGTTTATGTGTTAAATATCGTTTCTTAAAAAGTAATTCAGAAATAATATTTAAAAAGAAATGTTTATATCTTTTGACTGAGAAAGTAATATTTCATTTCTAAATAATGAAAAATAAAAATGCAGAAAAACACGTATAATTAATTAATTTACAAAAATTGTTTGATTACAAAACATGTAATTACCTGCTCCTTTATACTGTAATAAGCAGAAGTCATTATACACAAAAAGCCCCAAACTGTTTCAAGATTTCCGAAATTCTGAACAATAGATTTCAATTATGTTGAAAGAGGGATGTGACCATATTAATTATTCTACGAATAACAAAATCAATTAAAAGTATTTCATTTCACGGTTTATGGATGACGTACAAATTAAGTATAAATACCCGTTAGCCAGAACTTGGTCCTCACAATATTTTTTTACTCACTAGTGATTGAATTTTGTTGTATCTATCGATTCCTTCAGCGGTAAGTTACTGTTATGACATTTTTTAAATCCTAAATATCTCTTTTTTCAAATTTATCTTAAATTCTTCCAAGTGTTTGCGTTTTGTTTTCGGAATATGTATCTACCCGTAACAATAATTTACATCATTATAAGGTATGCGAAATTCCTATAAAATCAGAAGAAACAGAAAACACTCAAGCATATTTTGCAATTTTTCCAGAGAATATTTTCAACATTTTTTTGAGAGTAGCTAGTTTTTACGTTTCAATCGAAACAGACTTTAAAGAAGTCAATACGTTCTGAATTGAAATCTTAGGAAATTGCGTGTCTTCCAAAGTATAGACTTTTGTTTAGAATATTAAGTGAAGATGGTGTTGGTGCTTCTGTAACGCACATGATATATTTCCAAAAATTTTAAATTAAAAAGATGTGTTTCAATGTGCAATGAAGCAAATTGTTCAATTTCTCTGAGAAATGCGCACTGACTCTTTGAGAAATTTAATAAAATACCACGTTGTTATGTGGAATTTTAGAACAGGCTTTAAAAGAATCCACTATTGCCTCAAATGCCTTTAAGGCACTAATGTGTAAAACTTTAAGGAGTGCTTAAGAAATTATTTTGAGTTTTGAATATATCTCAAGTAGAATTTATAATACCCCAGTTCATTCACGATCCTTTCCTAACGGTAATTTCTCTTCTTACCTAATATCGAACCGTTTATCAAAATAAATTATGTAAAAAAATATATATTTTATTTCTTTCAAACTAACAACAGTGATGCAAAAACCCCTGTTGAATATTTTTGTTCTTCAAAATATCTGAGCATCTTAATGGTTTTCCATTCCAATGAATGACAGCCCTTTTTCGTTACTTTTCATAATCTGTTCTACAGCTAGAAAATTCAAAGAAGCAGTTAATGACATTCCACCTTAATATACAACAGGCATTAAAATCCTTCTTTTACTCGAGTCAGTTTAAGATAATCTATGATTTTTTTATAGACATTTGCAATATTATTTGTAAAAAAACATCACGTAAGATAATATTATTATTCTGATTAGGCGATGCGGAATCTCCACAAACCTAAAGAATGCTTTTTCAAATCTGCTAAGAGCCAATTTCTTACATATAAGTTTCTTAAGGATGATTCTGCGATTTTATTGTTTTATATACAAAAGTAAAAAATAACAGTTTTCATCTGTGAAGAAATTAATTAAATGGAAAAGGTACGATTTATACACACACTTTTTTAATTTAAGGATTTTCAAATTTTTTTTTGGTTGCCCCCTATGCGTATGTATTATGTAAAACAGATTTTGGTATTCAAGTTTTCATAAAAAAGCTAACCATTTAATATTTTAAGAGAGTAACTTAAATTTTAAGAAATGGTTTTAAGATGCGACTCCTTTAAAAAATGACTTACACACAAGAAATTTTAATTACAAATACGTAAAACTATGTATAACTAAGGTTCTTTAGGGTTTTGAAATAACATGATGTGTATTTGTATAGTTCTTTTTATGAGTGCTTACTAAAAATTCATTAAAAAATGTATAAATTCTAAATTCAAAATTTTTAAAGTTAAGTATTGCATTGATTCAAAAATGAATGCCAACTTTCTTACCCGTATTTTTTTCGATATTTAGAAAAAAATACTAAAATATTTGGCACAATAGAGAAAAGCCTTAAAATTTTAAATGAAGAAAAACTAATTCTTTTGTCTTTCGGAGATAAACTAGTTTAAAATTTTGATTTGCCATTGGAATGTGAATGCAAACAAATGTAGAAGTTGTCATATCTCTACGTTTTGTTAACTTAGGGCTTTCAAATTTTGTGAGGTTATAGAAAAGCATATATATATATATACTAGCTGACCCGTCAAACGTTGTTTTGCCAAATAAATTATTTCTAGTGAATATTTTGGTAATCAAATAAAAAATAACTAACTCATTGTAAGTGAGTTGGGATGTGGTATATGACTGAAAGAGGAATGATGCGCTGTGAACGATGAAGGCTTATAAAAGTAACAAAGCACCAAACATTCCCTTTTTTTGTACTTTTATTATTTTAATTAATAAATTTCAAATTACATCTCTATCACAAATTATGACAATTAAAAAATAATAATATCAGTCTCTTAGTGCAATGGAGTGTACGATATTTTTAGTGTGAGTCCATCGTTAGCCAACACAAACAAACTGAATGGTTTACACACGCGAGAACATGCCACGTATAATTGTCCGTGTGAAAAACACGGTGTGCGCAAATCTAAGCTACAAACAGACATCTTTTGGCCTCGAACCTTATTGATTGTCATTGCGAATGCCAATCTAATTGGAAATTGAATCCGTTTGAATTCGCGTAGCTGTACGGTCGCCATCCATGATTCCAGCAACGTCGTCAACAACAGATGTATTGAATCTATGAATGGGCTCTCCAGTGGTGTTTTATCAGAATTAATGACAATAGCGTGATTACCACTTTGTAATTTGTGCATGTGCGATTTGAATAATTTCAACAATTCATTGTGCTCATTCAATAAAGCGTTCAGTTCACCCACAATGCGTCTGGCAAAAAATGAATTGAGGTTATTGTAGCTACAACGTGCAGCCACGCGATTGGCGAGTGCGCTTTCGGAGTCCTCACCACCCATAAAGTAAATTTGTAAAAATTTATGTGGTTCGTTTGGCATTGGCAGCAATGAGAACACTTTGTAATAAATTTGGCCTTTGATTTTGAATGTTGAATTAAACTATTGACCATTTGCAGCATTATTTGTAACTATTTATATTGCTCCAAACGATGTCATTTGGAAACATGAATTGAATGTTCGAATTGACTTCTGGAACAGGTTAGAAATGGGATCCGTACCGATAAGTAAACCGTTCAATGGTTCAGGTGGTGTTTCAATTTCCGGTAGTTGCAATTTTCCTGACGCGCAACACATCCCGGCTGACTCATTTTTAAATTTAAACGCATTACAATGCGGACATTCTTTGTCCATAGCACCAATTGCCACATTCGAATGAGCGTAATATTTAACATTGGGATCATACTTGAATGCTAGTCGACGGAATGAATCTGGTGTAAATGTTCGATGTACTTGTTGGCGTTGTTGGTCATTTGCTGTGAGTGTGTCAAATAGGAATCAACGCGCTTTGTTCTAATCGTCTTTGTTGATTTTATTCAACTTGTACTTCCTGTGATTGTAATTTACGCAACTGCGCCATATTCACACGCACATCTTCATTATTCTGTTGGATTTGTAAGTCTGTTCTTTGAGCTCTTCTATTTCGCATGACTGTAGATTTAGTAATTCGGTGGCCTAAATCAGACCCTTTGCGTCTTGCTGGCATTATTTACTGTACAAAACACGCAAATAGATCAAATTGAAGTACTTAATGCTAGAAAACAGTATACTGATAATGTATCTGTTCTTTTATTTTTTTACCTCTACCTTTCACAATTATAAAATACGTATATATTTCTCTTTACATTGAAAATGATTCCCGAAAATTTTGAGCGCACTGAGTATTACAGTTTTATTAATTGGTGTTTAATAATAAATAAACGGAAAAAAAATAAGGACTCAAAATGTCTGAAAATATGCAGAAATGGTTTACGCAGGAAACGCAATAGTTGTTGGTGAGAGCTCGTGACACGTGTTGAAAACTACTGATTTTTATGAGATCACCTAATTAACTGAACGTGAGAACTGTCTTGAACAAAATGGGAATAAATAATTATAGCACTGCAAATTGATGATACATAAATAAATTTTGGCGGAATATAATCCCTCAATCATCTGTGCTTTTCGAAATATCATAAAACTCTTTCGCATGGAATAAAGCTCAACAAACGTATATTATTTACAACTTCCCTAAATAACAGTGATGTAATTATCTTCCAATAATTTTCTCTGGGTCCGGGTTTTTCTTTTTTCTCTGACAGAGTAGTATTTTTCTGGCACGAAACCGATTTTCGATTCCAAGCGAAACAACAGACAGGGGTTTTAAGGTTTTTAATTAATATCCTCTCTCTCTACTAATTGCAATATTGGAATGAAAAATAGTTTACGTCCAATTCTCAGACCTACTGAATATACGCACAAAATTTCATAAGTTTGGTATAGTCGTTTCGGAGGAGTTTGGCTACAAACACTGTGACACGAGAATTTTATATATATATTATATTATATTATATTATCTATCTATCTATATATATATATATAAGGTATTTTAAGCTTAAAAATTATATTTGATTTTTTGACTGATTTTTGTCAATTGAATAATTTCGGTCATCTTAACATAGTTCATTATGCTATCTAAAATTATTTGAACATCTTGCCCCTTTCTTAAGCATTATTTTATATCTGGTAAGTCAATTTTTAACAATATCAATGAATTTTACAAATTGAAATTTTCCTCTTTATTGAAAATCGGGCCACAAACAATTCCTTTTTGGTCATTTCTGTACTAAACATTTCATTTTATTTATGAAGTGGACCAAAGAAATATCTTCATGATATCGTACTTTGATTATATATGTGTCTGATTTTCTCAAAAAATTAATCTTAAGGTGTCCGACTATCCAAAAATTGTGAATTTTGCCAAAAATGAATTTTTTCATGATTATACTTTATTGGTCAACTTATCAGCTATATAAAAATACCAAGTTTATTACTTTCCGTTCTCTAGGACAAACGACACAAGTGTTTTATTAAAAGCAGATGGCATTACTTTAAGTAAAATGTCATACTTTAAAACGCGTTTTACTTGAAATGTGTTTTTTGAAAACGCTCACTGTTTGCTAAAAAGGTTTGGAAAATAATTAACTGAATATTTTTGTGTATGTTCTATATAATAGTAGAAGAGTTTTAAAATTCATATTTACCAATCACTGTTTTATTAAAAATATTACAGTCCCTTTTGTGAATATAATCACTGTTTTTTAAGCAATTTCATATGATTCGTAAGATAAAGTGCTGTAGTTTCTGTAAAAATTGAAACATCTCTTATCCTGTAGGTCATTTAAAAATGAATAACATAGCAACACATTAGAATTGAAAAATGGAAAATTTGTTCATAAACTTTTGGTACGGAATGGTTTACAGAATGTTTATGTTATTTGTTGTAAATTTTTACCAATATTTTCCTGTTTTAGTAGTAATAATTTCTTTTCTTCTTAATTTTAGCATATTTTTTTTAAAAAATGCACTAAACAAATCTAAAAAAAAAAAAAAAAATCTCCACGCTTCTCCATTTTTTTTAAAATTGTCTCAAGTAGTCGAATACCTTAATCCATGGAGAAATTTTTTTTTCTGTACAACAGGACTCTATAGAAATGAAAGAGACCATTTCACGCACGAAACTGATATCAAATTTACTCTTTATGACTTCCCAAATAAGTAGAAAAATTTCGAAAACATAATTTACCTAAATAAAATCATTTGCAAGATTTCAATTGTTATCGTTGCATAGAATGAATATCATTCCAGTAGAAATATCAGGACGCTAACTGTCCTTCAACTGTTCACTACTACTTGTATTATATTTTTAAATTTGACTAATTTCAGTCATGAGATTGCTATTTGCGTTCATTTTGGTCCTGGCATTGATGTCGGTAGCGTGTGAAGCGTTTCCCCACAAAAATAATCCAGAAAATAATCCGAAGCAACCTAACAAAAAGGAAAGGATGGAGAGAAAACTAAAACCGAGGCACCGAAAGTAAAGAATGGGAATAAGAACAAACAGTGATGGACAATAAATGACTCATTTAGGTAAGACTTTTATAGAATATTCGGCACAATACATAAAAAAACTGTATATTTGATATTAAGAACAATCTGCATTAAAATACTAAACTTCTTAAAATTAATTTTTGGCTTAAGAAGCTTACCCCAAAACTTCAGTTTTGGCACACATTTTTGAATATTTGGCACAATACATCAAAAAATTTATGTTGTTATAAAGATTAAACACTATTAATATTTATTCAATTCCTACTATTAGTTCACACTCTGTCTATATATATTTATCTTGTTCAAATTTTCAATCGTTAATAAAATGCATTTTAAAGCACTCAATTGAGCTGAAATTTTATATACACGCTTATTTTGGATGACAATACAGTAATTTAATTATAATTAATAAAAATTAATTGATTAAAACTAATTATTCAAAGAATTACAAATACAGCCACGTAGGCATTATTTTTGGTGACTTGTGTCAAAATTCCAAAAGGTTTTTTTACCACATTTTAAAGCGACCCTTTGAGTTAAAATTTTCTATACACTATTGTTTTGGGTAACAATACAATAATTTAATTATAATTAATTAAATTTATTGACTGAAATTAGTTATTTAAAGAATTACAGATACAGCCACGTTGGCTTCATTTTTAGCGACTTGGGTCAAAACATTAAAAGATTTTTTGTCCTCACGTTTTAAAGCATTCAGTTGAACCGAAATTTTATATACACGATTGTTTTGGATGACATACGATACTTTAATGATAAGTAAAAAAAACTAATTGCCTCTTAATGTTGTAATTCTGTCATATGTATATACATATTTATATATTGATGTAACTATTTAATAAAAAGTAACTAAAAAAAACCGAAACGAGCCTTACAGTAGTCGCATACGATGTGTAAGATCTGACATGTTAACGTGGTAAATTCGCAATAGCAACTTAAATCCTGAAAAAAATGAATCGAGTATGATTGGAAATAATTTTCTATGGAATAATTATATCTTTAATGAAAATTTTATTTAATTAACAAAAGGAGTAATGCAATATTTTTTATCAAAAATATATATTCTTGTTCAATTTGGGGAAGAGCGGTAATGATAACATATGATAACTAAAATATGACATATATACTTATGATTTCAAAGTAATTAAACACCGTTGTCAAATAGCGTCAATAACAGTACCACTGTTAGTTGTCGAAACATTTCGATTTGTGTTCATTTCGAGCTTGAGTTCATCATTCAAAAAAGCTATGAGTGGCTCGGCTTCTAGCAAACTGAAGTTAACTTTAAAATCACCACTCAAAATCTTGGGAAGAGAATGATAGTTTTTTTTTAAAAGCAGAACCACTTCGGTACATGGTAAAAGTAAAAAATGCAGGAAATCTTGAATTTTTTTAACCGTTTGATTCGGAGAAATGTATACGCCCACCAAATCACTGTTTGTCATTTTCAAATAAGGATTCTGCCGCACATATGTCCCCAATATCTTGACTAACAATACCCAGTCCACTTGTTTGACGATAAGTAATATCCATATGTCGAGCCACAATATGTGAGTAGTTCTGTTTACGATATATCGCAACACCAGCTGCTCTGTGGCCCGGTCGTTTAAATTGTACGCAGCAATCGAAGTCAGGTATCAAAACACGTTCGTCATTGTCTAACCACGACTCTTCCTAAAGGACTTAGCTTCTTCTCTGATCCTAAAGTGAGAAAACAAAACAAAAACTAAGATCCCACGGTCTAGACCCAGGGGGGGGTGGGGTGGGGCCGAGCCCTCCCGAATGAAGGAGAAAAAACAGAACTTCACTGCGAGGATGGCGAAGAGACACCACCAAGCGCGCTGATTGGTCAAATTAAATAGTGCGCGCTTCACCAGCTTCATGTTACGCATTTCCGTCCCTTTTCACGAAATCACTCCCACAAATCTCCAGCAATCGAGAGGAAAGATGTTATAAACATAAATATTTTTTTTTGTTGATTTAAGTAGGAATTGGCTTAAACTCTTTTTTTTATATATATTACTTGTTTTTGTTTTAAAAGATATGAATGTTCTAAATGGCTTAAAACGAAAATTATTATAACATTCAATATTTCAAAATTTTTTTTTTTTTTTGTATACATTTATTAACAGAATTGAAATTAACGTTGTGTTTGCTGCATATATGTTTCAGATTAACTTTTTTTAGGTTAAAAGGACAAAGGAATTCTTCAAGGATACTCTAAAACTAAATATGCTTCTAAAGCTGTTTCTAATGCTTCCGGGTGCTTCTTAATCTTGAGATGCGATTTCTCCTCTTCAGAAATCGGCTGTGTGAACTTAAAAAATAAATTTTAAAATTATTAAAATATTTAAGGCAAACCCTTTTGTAAATTGATGTTATATTTGAAATAAAAGCCTCTAGCATATACTTCTATTTGTTTGTTTGTTTTTTACTTTTTAAATACTCAGGTATAGTAAGACTCACTTTTAACCCTTTCTTGGGCCATTTATTTTTCTTTTTAGTATCTCGCAATTTCTTATGTTTTATTAACAATTATATATATATATTATTAATATATATATAAATAATAGCGTTTAAGAAAATATACTCTATTTTACCAAATTTTATGTTTACATTTAAATTTTAGAAATGAAAGAATACTTCCCAAGGAACCATTCACCGTTCATAAAGAAAATTAAATTTAATGGTGATTACTTGCAATGAAGAGTGGGAAGCATGTTGTAATGCTCAAGGGATATCACATTCTTCACGAATGTCGCGGGTGCTCTTTTCTTGTCCCTCTCTGCTACATTTCCTACATCGTCTTTAATTGGAAACCATCTTAGGCATACTGATTTCCCTCACTGGCTAAACGCGCATCCTCCAGATATACAACTTCCTTTCTTGGAAGCTAGTAAGACATCTTTTACTTTTTGTTGAGGAATATGTGTCTATTAGCTGACAAGCTAATGCTATACGGAATGTTAGCCAGGTCTAATCTTCTATTTCTTTTGTTCACTTTCTAAAGTATGAAACTATCTATGATGGCAAGGTCAATAAGAAAATGAAAGTTACGATGCCACCATTTTACAAACCTTCTTCCTATTTAGTATCTTTCTTTTCTTTGATTGAAGCGATCAACCTCTTCCATGACATCGTTATACACAGCAACAGCTTTTGGACAAGATACTTCTTTAGTACCATCTTTTTTTTGTCCATTTACAGGTGTCACAATCGCTGTATTATGTGCAGTAATCAACAAGGCAATAGCCTTATTATCTATCCACTTTATTGCCGCAACACATTCCTTAGTTGGGAACATTGATTCACCTCTTTCTAGTTAGGGTCACATTAGCCCTCGCATGCCAATATTTCGGCACAGGTGTCATAGGAAAACAAATCTTACACAACGTTTTCAAACTTTCAAACAGAAGTCTAATTCTATTTAATTGATCGAACAATAAAAGGCAGCAAAAAACTGAAGAGGAATTAGTTCCCCATCGTATAAAAACAAGGCCGATATATTATAATGAACTGTGTGCTTCCCATAGGCGTATATTGTAAGATCATGTAAATGGGAAAGTAATCTTTCCAAGGACCACGAAAAGACTCAGTAAATTTGAATCAGTAACGCTTAAGACTACACAAAAAACCACATAATCCATATCTAAGTACTTTTTAACGATTTCGAAGTAAACTCTTATAACAAATGAAATTACAATATTTTCTCGCTGTTCACCCGTTGCAAATCTAAGCTGAAAATTACATTTTATTCATATGCTACACATCAGTTTAGGAGGATCTTGACAACAACTGTTATTTTACCATAGAATGGGATCATTTAATAATTCAGCAATATGTGTTCTAATACAGCAAAATTTCTACCATTGATATATCTCAAATAATATAGATCACTAGAATTAGAAATCTGTGACACTATTCGCTTGAAAGCAAGCTGAAATTGGCTTCTAACAATTTATGATGATAGAAGCGGCAAGCAAATTATAGACCGGCATAGAAAAGAGCAATGTTTCAACATCCTTGAAGTACTTCAAGTATGAGGAACAGATTAATTATATTCAATCTACAAAAATAGAGTGCAATTGGCTGATTGATTACGTGATACAGTAAATTTTAAAAAGTAAATTTAATTTTATATTGTTTACTTATTTCACCATTTAAAAATATTCAAGAAACGATGATTTAGTAAATACCCAAGAAGAAAGAAATACGAGGAAAAGAGTCAAAAAGTAAAAACCCTTTTACAATTTATTTTTCCAAGATTTGGCAACAGCGCTAATATATAGCGCTGAAAAACACAACACACAATACAAAACACAAC